>BSBK01000136.1:297500-557500 GCA_027943335.1 Chamaecyparis obtusa | reverse complement strand
GAAGCTTTCGAGCCATTGTATTCGATGATTATAGAGTCAAATTCCATAATTGTTGCCACCCACCCGTTGCATTTAAATGGAAGCCTTGGAATAGTCTATGGACATATACCAATACATAATTGCTATTATATGTTGTTATAAATGCTCTGATGTATATGCACACAAGATGTAGACCTCACACGCAATGCCTCTACAGTTCTGGTCACTGTATAGAAATGTTTTCTCCACGCCCATTGATCATATATGAAAACCAAATGTTGAACAATCGACAAGGCACGTGAATTGCTCATTGATTATTTCAAAGATATCGTCGTCTCAATGAATTCAATGATTTCAAAAATTGTGGAAAATGTATCTATTGATAGACTTCAAAAACTATCAAGATGATGCAAAAGGCAGAAATAAAGCTAAAATTTAGAAGCTGTTTGCTGGTACCATATTTCCCGCATGAAGATGGAAGTGTGAACATACATTGAAGCATAGATAATTGATGTGAATGGTTTGACAAAACTTCTGGATGATGGTTGTCCCTTATAATGCAACGATAACATGATTTACATCAAAAGGGTATGTTGAAAAGGTTTCAGCGACGTGTGTCAAAATGAATGCTTAGGAACAATGTACAAACCTCCACCAGATTGTAAAATATAGATGACAAAGGACATGAATTGTTTAACGGATGGCTTCTGATGATGACAAAGGTGTCATCTCATGGAACACTGAAGTAAGGCATAGAAACAAGAGAAGTTATGCAAATTGTTTTACAAAATGCGCTAAAGAGATGTTATTTGGAGGAATGAAATGAAATGATTGCAGAATGTATCCAAAATGGATTTCACAAGGTTTCTCTCAAAAGCTTCGAATTAACAAAGTAGTATCAAGCATATGCTAACATTGTAAGCATCGTTTGTATTCTATTTAGTGGATGGGAGATGTACATATCTCAATTTGAATCACAACAATTGCAGGGTATGTATAAAATGGATTTGTTGATAAATCTTATGAACCTATCAGGTAAAGAAAAAAAATCATGTGGATTCAGATGATATACATGCATGCATCACTGCAGTTCAAACTGTGAAACCGTGCAGGTCCCTTTCTGTGATGTGTGTGAGATTTGAACACAAAACCACCTTTCTTCCTCTATGCTATAATCATGTAAACCATTCTCAAGCTAAATCTATATTTATGAGTGTCTAAAGTATATATACATAATTATGAATTGCTTGTTACTCAATACAGAGTAATCAACATTAGATTTTGTTGACCAATCTTCAAGCGTATTGCAAAAGCCAGAAACCATCACAAACATATCCTCTCTTTTTGTAGACTTCTTTGGAACTGTTTTCTCTATCACTGGGAAACAACAGCGGTGATCACCTTTGCAGAACGCCATTGTTCCATCATGTTTATTCGCATTTGAAGATTTCCAGCTCTCTTCTCCTCTCCTCTCCTTTATTAATCCCTACCTTATAAGAAGGAAACAATCCATGGTGTGCATGTAACTTTTGAAGAAGGGCTTGTTACAGACACAACTAGAGCTTCAAAGGATAGCTACTTAAATATGTATGCAACTTCATTCATCACAACCTTTAGTCTAGTTTAAGAATGTGTTTGGCTTCCATCATTTTCTCTTTTCCTTCATATGGGGCAGTGCAGTAGACCGATGGTTCTCAATATAGTAGGCAGCATGTTGACATAGATTTTTAAAGAAATACATGCCAACTAATAATGACAGCACAACCACCACCCATGAATTAAAGCTGGAAAACTAACCAGTAAGAGAAATTTAACAATGCAATAGTTTCTATTTTTTACAGCAATGGAGTTTCAGTGTGAAACACATTTCCTATTTCTCATCTTTGTCGTCCTCTGCACAAGTAAGGTGATTTACGCTTACTCTGCTTCATATTTTAATTCTTTTGGGGTTATTTTTCTTTGTGGAGTTTCATTTGTTTAAACCCTTATATGATCGGTTTAATTTGTTTATGGCCATGTGAGTGCCCTCGACCATCTGGAGAAGATCTGAGGGATGTCTCATCTGGTGAGGGTTTTTCCTCATGTCCCCCGATTTTCAGTCTATAGGTTTTGATAGGCGGAATACGTTTTCATTTGGTATTCAGAAACACCCATTTCTATGAAACCTCACCAATAATATGTTCCAGAATAAGCCAACACCTTTACAAACCATGCCAAAATGAAAGAAAATGGAAAAAGCACAGGGCTCAAGTCCAAATACCCAGGTCAAAATTTGTCAAAACAATAATATTTGTAGGTACAACAAGATCAAATATAGTGGAGTAAGTGGACCAAGTAGTGCCAATCGCATTTAAAATAACAACAATTTGTGGTTAGCCTTTTTAGCAGTCTGATTATTTCATTTATTTTTGTATGCTGAAGAAAATTAATCATGTGGATTCAGATGTATGCAGTATCAAAATAGAATTTGGAACCAAAATTGCAGCATCCCATTGTCGCCATTGATCAATAGAATTTTTTTATATATAACCATATTTTCACAGTATAATAACTAAGGTTACAACAACCCTAGTTTAGATCATAGACAATAGTGCCGAGGTTGTTGGAGTCTACGGCATAGGCCCCCTTAGAATAGTAGGGCAAGAAGAGATGGAGAATATTATAGTTCCCAGTTTTCTCAGATATGGCCCTTGCAATTTTAGTCCTCCTAATTATAATGCTTGCCCACCCCGAAGCTACTTAATTTTCATATACAGTTGGCCCTGGATATCAATCTCCTACAACTATCTCATCCCTCCCACCCCTACTAGCACTTCTTACTACTATGCTGGATAATCTAAAACCCCCAGAATCAAGGGGGAAATACAATGTTGGAAGTTCAAATTCAACCTCAATCCTGTTAACAACATTCGCTCTCTTTTTAAACTATGCACTGGTGACAAAAGTTCTGTAGAAAAGATTGTTGTAGGTAGCTTGTAGCATTGTTTTACGCATAGGGTTGGAAAGACTATTTTGGACTTCTGGTTTGGTTGTTAAGCTTTATAGGATTCATTTCGTTCTTTAAAAAGGAAGAAAGGTCTACTTCGAGTATGATATCTACAACATAACTCTTGGTAGTCTACTATCCATGGTTTTAATAAAAATAAAAGGCCAAATGTTCTGTTGAAGCTTGTAGCTTTTTCTCGCCGATAGTTGTGCTATCAAGAATCTACAACAAGTGTTGTGATTGTTAGTTTGATACAAGCTATCACTTCTTACAATTTCCAAGAGTCACAGTGATGATGAATATATCGCCATCTAGAGCATTTCACCACAAGATTTTTCATTTCCTCTCCAAAGTGAACACCCCAAACTGTCACTTCTTAAGCTAAATTTCAAATACAATATTTCTTAACAATCACTATCCATGGAGAATCGAAATTTCAGACCTATAGTTTTACTTATAATCTTATCGCTATTCTTTCATTGGGAATTTACCCACAATGACTTCATTTCTCGGGTCACTAATCAAATTGACGAAAATAGTACCTGGAATTTGAGGTTTCTCTTAAGAAAATTAATAATGTAACATGGAAAAGTGTACAATGGTGTAGAAGAGTATGGGAAGAGGCTAACAATATTCAAGAAGAATGTGATGAGGGCAATGGAGAGCCAGGTTTTGGATCCCTCTGAATCACTTTCCTGCACCTAAAATTTTGCCTCTCGATGATTTGCCCACTAATTTTATCAACTTAAGTTTTAAAAATGCAACCGGAAACCACCATATCACTAAGGGTTCAAGGTAGTAGGCTGGAAAAGGAACATGCTATTTTCCCTCCAAATGTCATGGCCTTCCAAGCCTCACTCTACATAAATCTTTTACAAACGATTTATATTTTCCTGGCAAGGAGATTAATTGCAATATTATTCTGTCTCTCAAGAGAAAAATGGAGGAAAAATAGGGACCATTACAAAATGATTTATCCCGAGTGTAGCCGTTTGAGCACAAAATTTGCAACTGGCTTACCAACTATATGTTTGACAAAAAAATCCAATTCATATAGTTTTGATGTACATCCCTATGTTGTTTAACACTCCCATAGAACAAAACAACTGATGCGTTGGGAGAGTATAGCTGGGAACACTGCCATGACACCCACCATTTGCAAGCAGGCAGTCAAGTAGATGGCCCAAAACCTGTGAATGTCGTTAACACTATGAAAACGTGACTAATCAATTATGAACATGAATAGATCATGGTATGAGTGAAACAGGGACAAGTATTGTTACAGTTACATAGATAATGATATGAGTGAAACAGGGACAGGTATTGTTACAATTACATGTTCAACCATTCAAAATATAAGAAATGAAATGAAGGTATTTGGGTACCTTCATTTCAATTTACAAATCTACTTAAAAAATAGTGTCTACTTCATTTCATTACAGTTTTCCCACAAAATAATTTTTAAACAACCCCAAATTAATTTGTAAACCCTCACCAAAAAAATTATTCATTTCAAATTTTCTATTTTAAATTGAAAAAAGAAAAAAAAAATCTGTCAGCTCATCATTGCATGCACAAAGGCATGTGACTGCTAGTTACCTACATAGGAGGAAAATAGGTTGGTTGGTTGGCATATGATATCTTCAATTGGAGTGAGGTTGTAAGTGAAGTGATCTCTTCACTGACAGTAGTCATGATCTCCAATTTTTGGTAAGATGCAGACTTTGGTTGGAGTTTGCTAATCGAGTACCAAGAACGGGACGAGGAAAGGAAGAAACTTGAGGAGGAAGGTGTTGCCCAGAATTGGCCGCCATTGGAATTGAATGATATTTGATTTGAAGGCCCAATTGGACCATGGCGATAGTACTTTGCATATATGAATCCCTTGGTGATGAGCATATATAGTTTTTTTATGAAAATGTAATTGTCACTATCTATTTCGAGTTGTATTGCTTGTGGGTCTTTTGAATTTTGTGAGCCCTGGTTCTTGTTTGATGCAATGGACAAACCAGTGGACCTTTTCTTACTATGTATGTATATCTCTTTATTTAGTGATTGTAGTTGCAGTTGGTCTATCAGGGAAGTGTCTAGCTTCCTAAGGGTAGAAATTTTGGAGGGTTACGTGAATGTAATATTGCAAATTTTGTTACATTAATATATTAAAAAACTTTTACTGACTAAAAAAATAGAAAAATGTTTTATAATGGGGACAAGATAAAACATGAATCATCATCGAGAATGTGAAATGAAAGTAAGAGATGTAGTAAACATGGCATGATAAGAAATCAAAGTGTAAATGAATGAAAAATCATGATAATCCTAACATAGATGACATAAGAAAAAAAGTCTTTTAATAAATGACATGAAACACATAATTCATGTTCAAAGTCACCCGTGCCACCATGCAACTTTGAAGGCATATTTGCATCATCTACATGCTAAACAAGAACATGAAAACATAAAACCAAGTAAGGAAAGGAAAAGCACAAAAAAATGTCGAGTAATAAGAGGATTAAGTATATCTAAGTAATGCTCATGTTAATTAGTTTATGTTTTGAATGTCACCTTTAACCTTAATATAGGGCCTGACATAACAAACAAGATTGATTTCTTAATACACGTGATTTTATTTCATATGATTCACCTTATCAAGTGAGGGAGTTGTGTGACCTTTAGTATACTTAATTTTCATCTTCCCTTTGTCTTAAATTTATGTATAGGCATAGAAGATATATTGGGTTATTTATCTTGGCATATAGCTAGATGAGGAGAGGATGAAAGGTAGGTTTAGTAGATGTGTAAGTCATTTGGATATTAGAAGAAGAAATATCAAAGATAAGTTATGAGAGAATATTGGACTTGATAATATTGTTACTTGTCTATTATAGCCTTATATGAAATGGGGTAAGAGAATTAGTCTTGACACAAAACATGAGCTAAATTATTGAAAGAACTGTAAATAAAACAACAGCTATAAAACAATTGCAAAGCTTTATAATAGACTATTTCAAATAATAAGAATTATTAAAAAAATTTAACTTGATTTAGAATAATTTAGACTTCATTTCAAATAATATGTAGACTATATTCTAAATAAACAAGTCATATTTTAAAAAAATAGATCAAATTTCTTTTCAAAAAAACTAAACTTTTATTAACTATGGGAAACTATAGGATATTATAAAAATAACAATACATTTCTAGTAAACTTGACATAATTAAAATAGATTAAACTTAAATGAATAAATTTGTATAATTTGGACTTATAACTAGGTTATATTTTTAAGTTTTATTCGATATTTTTTTAACGTAATATAACAAAAACTTTCATATTTAAAAATAATAAAAATCATAATCTTTTGAATGAAATTTTCCTTTCTATTAAGAAATATATTTAACCATGTATCTAGATGATTGATATGTGTAAAATACATCACATCCACATATTTTTTCCACTCACAACTTCAAATGTTTGGACTCAAATCATGTCACAATATTATACCATATAAGTAGCACAAGCAAGAAACATTACAACATTACTTCATCTGCTCATAATAGACTACACTATCCAAAATAATACATAAGACATAATGTGGGAAGGATTTGACAAAAAGTAAAGAAAGGACAATTTTCTAGGCCTAGGATGTAGATGTAGACAAACTTCCCTCGTTTCCTAACTCAGTAGTATTTCTACTTCTCTCAATAATAAAAGGTGTGATATCTATTGGTAGTTGGTGAGTTTTAGGGGTACCAAGAAGTGCACCTCTAATTGTATTTAGTCTATCAACTATCTCAATCATATTAGGTCGCTCTTGAGGTGACTCCCTTGTGCAGAACAACCCAATTTGTATTGATTGAGTAAGGCATTCCATTACCACTGGTGTCTCTGAATCATGATCACCTATAAGCAGGAAATTATCAACCACATTGGAGATTCTATTTGGAAAATGCATTTCAGTCCATTTTTGTAGATTGATTCCTTCAATAAACATATCATCTGTCGGCTTCTTTCTTGTCAACAACTCTAAAAGTAAAATTCCATAACTGTATACATCTCCTTTTGTAGTGAGGTTTCTGCCCATTCCATACTCTAGAATAACAATTAAAGAAGAATAAATTACTCCCAAGTCATTTGGATCATACGATGGTTTATAATCTAAACAAAGGAAACTAGTGAAATGTAGAGGGTGAAAAAAAGAAATTTGTACCTGGTGCAATGTAGCCAATAGATCCTTTAAGTGCATCCGTAGAAGTCAAAGAATCCATGGAACTGCTGAAAATAAGATTAGAAATGCCAAAATCTGCTATGTATGAAGTCATGTCATCTCCTAATAGAACATTACTGGGCTTGAGGTCACAGTGAATCACTTGAACATAACAATAATGGTGAAGATATGCCATCCCTTGTGCTATCTCCATTGCTATCCTTATCCGATCACTCAAATTTAATCTGCATCTACCCCCTTCATGAGGGTATAGCCATTTCTCTAAACTTCCATTTGACATGAGTGGAAGAATAAGGGCTTTGAAATCAAGGTTGGAGCATGTTGAAATGATTTTAATTATATTATGATGTCGAACTCTCTTTAATGCATTGCATTCTTTACTAAAACTTTGGTGAGCATGTTCATCTGGCAACTTGAGAACTTTGACAGCTATATGTGTACCATTCTTTAGAATCCCTTTATAAACCGACCCAAAACTACCAACTCCTAGAAGATTTTGATCACCAAAGCCACCAGTTGCATCTACAAGTTCTTTATATGAAATTTTTTGAAACCACACTTTGAGAGTAGGAATATTCAAATGTCTACCTGATCTATAGGAAAATACTACCAATAGAAGAGACATGATGAAAATTGCAATCCCAACCACAAGAGGAATTATTACCTTTTTGGAGGCTGATGGGTGTTTGTGATCAAAATGAGAGCATGGTGGCAAGTTTATCCATCCACCACAAAGGCCAAGATTTCCCATAACTTCCGTGGCATCAAGTGTTGTGAAAGCTCCTCCCTTTGGTACCTCTCCAGTTAACTTGTTTGAAGAGAGATTGAGATGCTTGAGCATTTTCATCTTTTTGAAAGCTAACGGTATCATACCTGACAAATTATTGCAAGAAAGATCCATGTATATCAGATTTTGCAGATCTGCTATTGATGCTGGGATTGGTCCCTCAAAAGCATTCCCAGAAAGATTTAGATATTCCAACCCCTTGCAATCTGTGAGTGCTTTAGGAATGGCACCAGAGAAATTGTTTTGAGAAACATCTATAGCTAAAACCATTACCATTTTGGTCATTTCCAAAATAGAACCTTGCAACAAATTTCTGGAAACGTTGAAATATAACTGGAGATTTTGAAGGCCTCCAATTTCAGGAGGTATATTTCCTGTTAGTTTGTTGTATGCCAAGTCCACCATTTCCAAAGTCTTGCATCTCCCTAAACTGGCAGGTATTTTCCCTGATAGCTGATTGTAACAAAGATCAAGGTTTCTTAATTGTGGAAGCTTGCCAAGACTATCAGGAATTTGTCCTGAAAGCATATTCCCACTGAGTGATAACAATCCAAGCCTTTTTGATTGGCCAAAACTTTCTGGAATTCTTCCCTGTAAGCTGTTTGTGCCCAGATCTAATCTTTCCAGATTTGGAAGTTTACAGAGTGCAAATGGAATGGTCCCATTAAATTTGTTTGTATCTAGGTATAATGTCTCCAAGTTTGTCAGGTTACCAATCTCATCTGGTATGGTTCCTCCAATTTCAGTTGAGCTCAATGATAAAAAAGAGAGTGAATTTGAAAGGCGACCAATCGAAGTGGGCAAGACACCAGTGAGATAATTATATCCCAAATCAAGAGCCTCCAAGCTGGAGCAATTAATTAACACTGTTAGAATAGACAAACCACTGCTTCCACTCACAAAATGATTTTGCAACAAGTTTAACCGTCTCAGCTGCTGCATTTTCCCAAATAGCAGGGGAACTGTGCCGCTCAGCTGGTTGCGCTCTAACCCCAGTAGTTGCAGCTGAGTCCAATTAGCCACTGAGCTGGGTATTTCTCCAGTGAGTTGGTTTCCCCACAAAAACACTTGTTGCAACTCTGACAGCCTTCCGAACTCCCATGGAATTGGGCCATTTAAGAGGTTTTGATATAGCCCCAACACTTGGAGACACGTGCAATTTGAAAGGGCAACAGGGATAAATCCTGTTAATTTGTTGTTGTTAAGATTAAGCCAGTTTAGCTGATTTAGCATACCCAAATCAGCAGGAATACCGCCATGGAGTCTATTTTCGGGCAAGTCCACGGTAGTCAAAAGAGACATGTTTCCTAAGAAAGGTGGGATAATGCCTGTCAGTTTGTTGCCTCCTAAGATCATTTCTTCTAAATTTGAAAGAAGACTAAGTTCAGAGGGAATGCTTCCACTTAAATTGTTACCCGACAGTATGAGAGATTGTAAAGAACGACAGCCTTCTAGAAAGGATGGAATGTGACCTTCCAAACTGTTATCAGACAACCGAAGCACTCTCAAGCGATGTAGCCTTCCAAGCTGATATGGAATATGGCCTTCCAAGCTATTATTTTTGAGAGCGAGTACTCTAAGGAAGGAAAGATTACCCAGAAAGGGAGAGATGGGGCCGTATAATCCCATACCTGTGAGATTGAAGGAAACCACACGCTGTCGACGAGGGGAGCAGGAAATGCCAGTCCAATTGCAGAAGGTGTGATTGGGAGACCAGTCGGACAAGGAATGAAATGGATCCAAAAACAGAGCAGACTTGAAAGCAATGAGAACTTGGTGATCAGAATAATTAGAAGGCTTGAAAGCAATGAGAGCAGGCAGTGCCGAAAGATAGAAAAAGAGTAGCAGAGGAGGCAGCATCGTCGTCATCTTCATTCTTGGCCAAAAACATACGTGTGGTTTAAGAGAGAGGTTCGTTTTTAAACATTCTCGAGGGGTGATGAATGATGGGAAGACTGAAGATGAGGTGCACGACTTGACTTTAAATGCAAGACTTGACTTGACTTTAAATGCATGACTTCGACTTCGACTTCGACTTTGTTACAGAGATTAAACGACAAATTTGACAAGTGTTGGAAGTGGAATGTTGATTGTTATGTTAATGTCTAAAACGATGGTTATTTGGTGGCATAATTGTTGGGCTGCCGTTCAAAGTAAGCACCGGCTATGGGGGGCCAAAATGCACCCGCCACATTACCCCGTTCGGCATTGCCATGCCTCGTGATGTCATGACCCCAACAACGATCGACTTCCAGTCAAAAGTTTATGCCTACCGTAAAATTTGGAATTAATTATGGAGTTCGTTTTGCCAGTAATTTCGTTTTACCATAAGCGTCCATTTCTATCGCCGAAACTGTGTATTTTTATGACAATTAAAATTAAAAATATAAATATAATGTTCTTTTTTTGTTGATTAATAATTTAAATTGCTTAATATTTTTATGAATTGAATAATTTTTGTATTTGTATATATTACTTTTTTAAATGTTGATGAAAAAGATTATATTTATATTTTTAAAAAATTAAAGTTTTGAAATAATATTCTTAAAATTTCATTAATTTAATTTATAATGTAGCAAATAAAAATATAATTTAACTTTATGTTTTATATAATTTTATTTTATAATTATTTAATAAAGATTTTTAATAGCTATATCTATGAGAAAAATTATCTTTTATTTATTAATAAGATATATGTTATTAATGCGACTAGACATTTTATTGAATGTAATTTTGTAATTATACAGAGTTCAAGATTAATATTTATGTTCATTACAAGGAAACATTGAAATGTATTTGAAAGAATTGTTGTATTTGAGAAAAGTTATTTTTGTTGTGTTAAAAAATTATTATTATTATAATTCGCATAATTTGACACTATTTTTTGAACGTTACTATTTTCATTTCTTTTTTTATTTTAAATATGATGTATTCATATGAAGCATAATAAACCAAGTGGTACATGAAAAATTGGTGGCAACATAAACACAACAAGATCATGATGAACAACTATACTATACATATTGAAATTTAGGGCATCATAGTGTTATCATGATGATAGAACATCAAATCTATCGCAAATGCACCAATCCAAAGAAGTAAAATTTGGATAATTAAATAATATAAATAAATTCTAAAAATCCCTCATAGTGAAGCTCTTAATCTTGACTTACATTAAACCCTCTTGTAAGATCAATTTTATTGCATCAATTAATTTCACATCCAAAGATTTTTTAATTTGACTTCAAAATATTTTTTACAGCTATTATCTTCTAAAACTACAATCTTTCCTTTATATATGCAATATTTACATGTGAAATGAATATAATTTTAGATAAGTGGTATGAAAAAATACTAAATATTCAATTATATTCATGTTCTAAGAATATTGATAATATAGTTTTAAAATGTTTGAAAAGATGCATGTATGCTCTGATTTTAGAAGAGAGTGAAAGTTCTCAACAATCAATACATTAAAGTATAATACACTATAATGACTATCCCAAAAAGTGTTGCCCATGATCTTCCATATAAATATCATCAACACTTGCAATTACATTGATTTAGTTCTACAAATTATTTTCAAATTAAAGACTGATTTATTGAAGTTTAATTCATATTTTTCTTACCATGTCCACTTTGCATTGTGTCCATTATTTGTATTGTTTGATTAAGATCAACAGAAAATAGTTCCATAACTTTTTGAGTGTTTTGTTGATCATCTAAATCTGCAAGACTCAAAATTAATTCAACTTATATCTTACATGCATAGAATTAATTTGTAAATTAAAAACTCAAAATTATTGAAGTTCATTTCGTAATTTCATTACCATTTCTAGCATGTTTTGCATCAGTTGTTGATGTCTTCTTAGAATCAATAGAAATAGATGGTACATGTTCTTGATTTTTTTGTTGATCATCTAATGTTGCAATAACATGAACATTTAACACGTTAGTTTTGATAAAATAAATTTACAAACTAAAGATTTAGAAATGATTTATTTTTTATTTATAATTTCATGACCATATCTAGTTTGCATTGCATCCATTGTTGTTGATGTTTGGTTAAGATCAATAGAAAAGGGTAACATATGTTGTTGAACTTCTTGATCATCCAAAGCTGCAATAAAATTCACATTTAACATATTAACTTAGATAAAATGTTCAATAATAAAATTAATTTATGTAATTAATCTAAACAATATTAAAATTATTAGTTACCTGCAATATTTTGTTGAAATGTTTGAATGGCTATAATATTGGGCATTGATGGTTGATCTCCTGAAATTGTGTGTTGTTTGTTTGATTGAGTATTAAAAAATGGTTAGACCTATGAAATTAGTAATTAATTATAAAAATAAATAAAAGCATTTAATATTTAATAACTTACCATTTGTAACTTGAATTTCATCTATTGTTGTTTGGTTTAGATCAATGGAGAAAGGTAATTGACGTCGTCGAGAACTTCCTTGCTCAACCAAACCTACAATGACATATGTTTAACATAAGAAATAGAAATAAAAAGCATTACTATGTAAATTACTTAAATAATTTTGAATAAATGAACTCACCTTGTTGCATGATCAGTTCTCTTTCTTCTTGTATAGCTATGCCTGAGTGATTAGTGACCTTCTTTTTCTTTTTCTTTCTACATCCTATAGAGGGGAACTAAAAATTTTCATGTTGGGCTCTTTTCTTTAAGTTCCTAGATACAACTTTGTGTCTTCGATGAATGGAATGAATTTTGTGCATTTTGCTAGGATTGAACCATGGGGATATTTGTCTCAAAGACATGTTCTCTGAGCCAGGGATTGATTTAAATTTGGAAGATGAAGCAAGAGGTGCATGAATATCTTTTTTAAATCTCTCAACACACTGACTAAAAATGTCTTTTCCTTCTTCACTAGTGGGTAAAATTTGGAGCAATGAGTTTAAATAGTCAATAGATTTTTGAAACTGATAATTGGTAGTATTAGATGATTTCCAATCTTCAGCAATATGAATAACAATGGTTAAGAAAAAACATATTTAATAACTTTTGATATTTCATTAAAAAAATATTTTTGTTTTAAATTTGCCATTTTTGTCATCTTCCCTAACAACAACCTCAAGCACTTCTTGATCTTGTGAAAGTATACAACCATCTACAATTGAAATATGAAATAGTTAATGTTGAGAACCATAAAATTATTTAATATTTAAATGTAAAGATCATATCATCATTACCATTGACATTAATTTCATGACTAGAACTCCCTCTGACTTTGTCATTATCTTCAACCAATGGAGAAGAAGCTTCTGCAATTTATAATAAGACTAATTTAGTTAGTATTAAAAAAATATAATAATTATTTAAATATATATATTAAACCTCAATCTCAAATGAAACTTACCAACAACTTGATTATGCTCATTTGGTTTGTTCCTCTTTATAAAATCCAAGATCTTCAACACATGTTTGCATGTGTTTCCCCTTTTTGCCCACTCACAATCACACACTTGCAAATCTGGTCCAAATTTTCTCACAAAATACCATTTTGTTGGAGTAGTTTGACTTCTTACTCTATATGTGTTTGGGAGGAGATCATATGGATAACAGTCTGTATCTGGTATTATTTTTGATCTCTCTAAAGCAGTTATGTAATATCTTTCCTTTTTGAAGTTGGTTAAAAATCCAGAGAGCTACAAATATCTTTTATTTTTATAGAAGGGCTCTACCCTATGGAGAAGTGTATGAATGAGCCAATCCATTCTCCTTGTACATTTTTTAGAACGATCACTTAAATGGTGACTCTTGATGTGGGAGTGATATGACTCTATCAAAACATTATTTTCCTGATTTGCATGAGAGAAGCTTCAATTTTTTTTTGCCCACATCTCTAAAACAAATATAATGATATCTTAGCATATAAAATGAGCAACTTAAATTATATAAATACATAAAAAAAAAAAATATAAAGGACAATTTTGATGATCTTACCAATACGACTTTCACCATGACACCAATTTTTCTGAAAGTACTCAATAAAATTCTTTTCTTCTTTGAATTCTTCCATGAAATCTTTTATCAAGTGAGTAGTGACATCTTCATTGTCACTCATTGCATACATTATATCACCTAGTCTATCAAACATTTTTGCTCCAACATCCTTATTGCTGACAAATCTATATTATATAAAATAACACAAAGTTATGATGTTGACATATGTGATTTTTCATATATTTTAATGAAATATTGACTTACCTATATACATTCTTCAACCATGCTCTATGTACATGCCAAATGCATAATATTACTCGGCAATTGAAGGATAATCTACAAGTTACATATTACCAAAGCTCATAAGTAGCATTCTAATAAAGTAATTGTTAAATTGGAACTAGTTTAGGGTGAAAATTAGGAAACATATATTGTATAGCCTAAATATTAAGCAATTGCACTCTTATAAATATAAAGTAAGGTTGACAAAACCTGATTGCTTGAATTTCGGCACTAGCATCATCTGTCATGAATGCA
Source organism: Chamaecyparis obtusa (assembly GCA_027943335.1). NCBI lineage: Eukaryota > Viridiplantae > Streptophyta > Pinopsida > Cupressales > Cupressaceae > Chamaecyparis > Chamaecyparis obtusa. The sequence continues at coordinate 543,005 of BSBK01000136.1, read as the reverse complement.
TTGACATGCCAATCTTCTTTATATTCTTTCCCTCTATTGTAAACCTCTGCTAGCCATTCATATATATTCTCAACTTTATTTCTTGAGGATATGGCCCATGCAACAAGTACACTAGCCTCTTGTTCATCAAATACAAGCAAGGTATACAATTGATACTGCACATGAATAAATCAATGATAATTAAGTTTTGAGATAAATTAGACTAATAACTGAATTAAGACCCATTAATAAAATTAACAGTGTTCTACTTACAACATATTTATTTGTTGAAAATGTAGAATCCATTGCAATAATTGAGCCATGTGAATGTTTCACCATCATCTATTGCATCCATTGTGTTTGCATGCCTATGATAAATGTAATATTTTCCACATTGTTTGGTGTTTTATAATAGAAGTTATCTTTCTCCTCTATAGGCCACAAACATACACTTTTTGCATAATCTTCATTTTTTTGTGAACGTAGGGAACGTACCCTGTTCCATGCATTTAATACATCTTTTCTCAACAAGTATGTGTCCCTCTTATTCATTAGCTTTGTCATACCATAATCTAAGTAATGTTGTTCACATATTGTGTCAATCCCAACACCCATTAGTAATAGGGATTCAATATATGATTTACATTCATTTGATAGCCTTGGTGCAACACTACTGCTTGGATCACCAGAAGGGTCATCATTTCCATGACAAAATTCACCATTAGCATCTTGATGACTATACAAATTATATGCAATAATTGCAACATCTAGCCTACCATACAAAACCTTAACATAAAAGTGGGTCTGACAACCCCTTTTTTGGACAAACCTTCGTATCTGTTTCATGTTTTCATGTTTTTTTCTTTTATCCTCAGGTCCAAAAGCACAATGGTAGCTATTTATACATGTACAAAAATCTATATTAATCAATATAATAAATAAAAATAGAAAGATGAAATGCTTAATTAATTTATTAAATTTAGACAAGTTACCTTGAATACATCTTCGTGTTGTGGTCAGTAGGTTTTGTCAAATTATACTCCCTTTATTTTTTGTGTATAAATGTTGTTTCTTTACCATCCAATAAATCTTCTCCTTTGACAAAGTGAGGGAGTCTCTCAAGAGGGATAGCACTGCACACCAGTCTATCTGTTGAGTACTATCATCTCCAATAGGTGTTCATTCAAGTTCATAACTTGAAAACTGATTTCCTTCATTGGGGATGTCTTGCACATGTAACTTGATAAGTGATTCCCATTTATTTTTTCTACCCATCCTGAACAAATTTAATATGATTAGTGGCCCTCTATTATAATTTAATCTGGACAATTTATATTTTAAATTTTAGTAATAAAATATAATAATGAATTTAATTTTAAATCTAAATTCCTAATTGTTGTTATTTTAAGATGGTATTATTTGGAATATGTTTATATAATAAATTATAAATCATCATTAATTTTTAAAATTATATGTATGAATTTCATTTCTTTTTTTTGAGATATTGATGTGATCTATCATAAGCATCAAAGTGAGGCTTCATTATTTCAATTGATCATTTCTTTGTCATGTATAAATTTTTACTTTTTTTTTGTTCCTTTTGTCAATATGTAGTGAGTTTACCCCTAAATTATGAATCATAATAGTTGCTTGATCAAAAAGCTCTACTAAATTACTTATTTGTCACACATAAAGTACTAGTTATTAAATTGGTGTAAAGATAATATATTGACAACACAATAAAGTATCTTTAATCAAATTGACCTATAGAGATAATATATTTACAATAGATTCTAGATTTATCCTTAGTTGTCTTCCCTAAAAAAATTGTAACTTATCTTAAAAGATAAAATTAAGTTTTAATTGTGTCACATATATATATATATATATAAGAATTGTGGTTTCAAGTTCAAAGTTTGATGAATGTACCTATCATTGATTGGAGTAACAAATAGCTTAAATTTATTTAGTTGTTTAAGCTTGCTAGGACACTGATTTAATAATATTTGCTAATGGATTTAATGATATTCAATGCATCCGAAATGTTATATACATAAAGGTTTATAAGTTTTATTTTACTTGTTGCATTTGTGATTGATGTTTTTCTTGATTATTGCTGAAAGGAAAAAGTTAAAAGAGGCACAATTTTGATACAATATGGTTTGCTTTTCTGTTCGCTGTTATTGTTTACATAATCATAAGAATTTATTATTGAGTGACATTAGTTTGAATTCTATTATTTATTTTTTAAAGTTAATATTTGTCATTGAAATATAAATTGAATTATATTACTACAGAAAAGCAGAGTGAAGAAAATCAGATTTTTTTTTTATCTAAATAAAAATTCAGAGAAAAAATAATCAAATTTCTATTTTTAAGATTTTGATAATCTTTGTTTACAAATATAGATGGAAAAAACATTTTCATAAATAATATTACTTACTTATTTTATCAAAATATTTGACAAATGAAGGAGAAAGAATAAAAAAATAGAGAATAGAGCTCTGCAGCCATACCTATGTGAAGCAATTTGTTAAATTCTGGAAGCAGTTGATAATGTTGGATTTTTGTCTAATCCAAAACATTGCAAAGCAAGATTAAAATAACAATATGAAATTTCTTTAACATATAAAATACTGAGCTTTGGTAGTCATGGGAAAATAACAATATGAAATTTTTTTGGGAATGGAGTTAACAATTGACAGGTATAAATTAACGCATGCCATAAATTAAGTTTCGGCAATACAAATGGCAAAACTAACTCCATCTTTTATGCCTGGCATAAATTAATTCCAAATTTTACGGCAGTCATAACCGTTTGACTAGAAGTCAATGGTTGATGGGATCATGGCATCATGAGGCATGGCGATGCCAAACCGGGTAATGGGGCGGGTACATTTTGGCCCCCCCATAGCCAATGCCTTCAAAGTAGGGTAGAAAAGAGGGCGTTGTCTATGCACCTCACTAGATAATTTATTTGTATTTATTAATTAATCTAATAATTAAAGTACAATACTTTTATGAATTTTAATTTATTTAAAAGTGCAGTTTGGCCCCTGCATAGCCAAAACCCAACAGAGAAGTGAGCAATTTCTACAACTTGGGATGCAATTTGAAATGTCTTTGTTTGAACTAAACTTTTCTCCTTAAGACATGAATGAAGTGAGGGCTGAAAATGTTGCATTATGATTCAGCTTTAAATGCGCGGCTTGACTTTGTTACACGACAAGAAAGAAGTAATCATCATCATCATTTTTGGCACCTAAGCACAGATGAATATGTGTGATTGGAAAGTGAGGTTTTTATATGTTTAATTAATTACTTGAGAATTTGACATTTCATCATTCTAAGGGTAGCGCGTGAATTCTATGGGAAACAATGAATTCATGACCATCCTACCAATGTAATTTGATGCACAACTGAAGAGAAAAATCTTTTGTTTTCTCTTCTTGATGCATGCTTAGTTCCCAAATAACATATACTTGATAGAGCATGTGTGGATGAGAAGTTTGAGGTTTTTATTTGTTTTAACTACTTTAGAATTTGACATTTCATCATTCCATGAATTTCACAGGGAACAATGAATGCTTGAGAGGTGTCATATGAGCTGCACATGCAATTGAAAGTGGATGATGTGAAGGCTTATGTCTATTGTTCTTAAACTTAATTTATTTACTACTAACATTTATTTTATCTAATTTATAAAATTGTATCTAAACTTTTTTTTTTTAATGGAATACATCAACATTATTTTGTTGTCTTATGAAATTTTAGATTTTGTTGTATAGATATGAAACTAGTTTTTTATGGATTTTGTTGTTATTATACTTTTATTAGCCATTCAAGTATCCGTTGTTGTTTTTATCAGTTGTAACTTTCATATATTTACAATGACTTTTGATGTAGCTGTTATATTTTATCTGATGATAATATTTTCGCAGTTTTAGTTTTATCTACAAATGTTTGTTTTTGTCGTCAGCCCGAATCTTTTCTTCATCTATTCTATTTTTTATGCAGTCCACAAACTTATTGGGTTTGGATTCATAGTTTTTTCTCTCCTTTTCATCCAACCATGTTTACCTAGCCAATGATCCTTCTAGGAGACAATCCTTCATTTCCCTTTCCGTTCCTACAAATATGAAACATTTTTAGAATGGTGATTCTATTTACTATTTGGAAAGAATGAAATTATGTGCTAAATTTTAACAATTTAATTGATACTAAAGTTTCTTTATTTGCTAAAGCTAGTGTTTGGAAGATTGTAATGCTTTAGATTCAAGTTCATGTAGACAAAGTTGTGCTTGAAGTTTCTCATTTGTAAGAGATTCTTCAATATTGGGGAAATGCTCCTTGCACTATGGCGTCGTGGAAAAAGCAGCTCTAGAAGGTGGAGCAACTCTCATTCCTAGTCTCCTCATCATTGGTCTCCCTCTCACCTCCATCCTCCATAAGGTTTTGTTGTGCCTTCTCGCCTTTGAGGTTCTTCCTCTGGTAGGCAAGCTCCACCAATTCCCACTTGGCCACCAGCTCCCACCATTGGCTAGCCGATTGGCAAGGGTTCAGGGTGGCCCTCTTCTAGAAAAGATTTTCCATGGCTAGCCTTGGCTATCTCTCCAAGGAGAGAAGAAAAGGAGGACAAAAACAATGTTCATGGTTCGACATTGCCAAACCCAGAGCCCACTCAGGTTTCATGTTGGGGAGAAAAGAAAGATGATCCAAACCCTTCACCTCCATGTACCACTACTTTGGCCACTTGAGGGATTTTCTCTTTGTTGTTTATGTTTTATATGCTATTTTTGGGCCTTGCCCATCTAAACTTGTGTTTACAGGGCTTTTCCCTCATTAAACTTCTTATGGTGATTGGGAGTTGATTTTTTTTTTGCTTTCTTCCCATTCCTTTAATATGTACTTTTGATTAGATTTGGTTAGTATAATTTTTGGTCAGTCTATTACATCAAAAACTATTTTAGTAGAATTCTTTCACTCCTGATCATTTCAATTCTACATCTTGAATTATTTTATCTAGTTAAAAAAAATTAAATTGTAGTATTTTGAGAAGTATGGCATATTCTTTTTGTATAAGATTCCTAAAGGTTGTTTAAGTCTAGCTTCCTTTATTACAGGTTTGGAAAAATAGACTTGAGAAAATACTCCGTTTGCAAATACCCAAGTTGCAAATCTGGGAAACACACATTGGGATGTCGTGAAAAGAATTCTGAGATATTTGAAGGGTACGTCACAATACACATTGTGTTATCAAGGTAACTCAATTGAATCAAATAGATTAGTTAGCATTCAAGGCTATGTGGACATTGATTAGGCTGGGGACATTGACAAAAGAAGATTCACCATTGGATTTTTATTCATGGTGAATGATAGTACTATTAGTTAGATGAAAAAATGACTAAGTGTAGCCACATTATCAACAATTGAGGAAGAGTACATGGAATCTACTCGTGCATGTCAAGAAGTAGCTTGTCTTAAGTGCTTGTGTTCTAATGTTGGTTATGATCCAGATAAAATTATAATTTTTTGTGACAATCAGAGTGCAGTATGTTTGGCAAAGAATCCTACTTTTCATGCCAGGACAAAACACATTGATGTACAAAATCATTTTGTATGTGACATGGTCAAAGATGGAAAGGTAAATCTAGAAAAGGTTGGCACTCAGGAGAATGTTGTAGATGCATTGACAAAGCTAGTGATCACAGTTAAGTTCAAATGGCGCATAAGCTCAATGGGGCTTAAAGCCCCTCACTTTTGTTAGCATTGTTGAATAACTCCATACTTCATGAAGTGGGAGATTGTTGAGTGATGAAGTACAGAGGCCTTACTGTACGATGAAGGTGAGCTCACCATACGATGAGTCTATCATACATGTTGGCACCGTACGAAATATGAAGACTACACATGTTGGCACCATACTGAGTATGAATACCATACATGTTGGCACCATACAGACATGTTGAGACTATATGATGTGACATCTCTTTGATAAGGACGGTAACACTAACTATCAATTCCACATTGGCGTAAGGTCATGATGAGTGTACAATGAAGGAGGATCGAGTACCACAATTTGGTGCGGTGTCAGTTTCAGCATGGTGTTAGGTATAGTGTCATGTATAGTATGAGAGTGTCATGATGGTGTATGGTGATGCCTGATAGTTGGATGAATGAAAGTTGGTTGTCTAACATACCAAATTCTACAAGGAATTACGCTATGCAGAAATGACTGTGAGATTCATAAGAAAATGTAATGAATTGAAATCTGGTTGATTGTAAGGAAATCTTAGCCTGTGTGAAATATTTGGAGTGCATTGTATATAAATATGTTTACTGTGATACAAAATTTCTCGAGAGTTTTTGATGTAGAGGGTTTGGGATCTAGTGTTCTCTCCAAGCTTCTAGCCTCTTCTAACCATCCAATATTTAATCCCTATGCTATCTTTCCCAATGTGGATCTCTAATATCCCCTCTATCAACTTCTCCTCCAAGGTATAGTTGATACTTAGAAGATACACAACTACTAAGACCAATTTAGGCCTTCAATTCACTAGGCTTCTTCACTAGAATCCCCCTCTAGAACCCCAAACCCTAGCTTAGGATCTTTCCACACATCACTTCCACTCTCCACTAAGCCCTTAACCCTTCAAAAGTTATTTTGACCCTTACCATACACTTCTAGATACTCCACCAAGTCCTTAAGGAATAAATTCACTAGGAGACCTAATTGCCTCAATTCCTAGTAGATCTATTTTGACTGATTTTGGTTTAGTACTCCCAAAATTCCCAAACAACCTCATAGAAGAGCTTAAAATTCCTCAAGGTATCCACTAACCCTTCCCAAATCCAAATTTTAGACTCCTGGTTACACCCACAACCTTGTCTGCTAGTAGGCCCTAGTTTTAAGCCTATTAATTAGGCCTCTGGACCAGTCTTGACCAATTGCTTCCAAATTGATCTCTAAAATCATTTCCACCTTCTCTCACCTTGTGACTATTAAAGGGAACACCTTATGTAATCTACACATTCTATTGAGTTCCTTCACCTAGATTGTGGGTGCTTGAACCAATGCCTTCTCTACCCTATCCTGGCTCACCTGCTCTTAACAATCAGCCTTAGGGCTTTCCATCTGGCCTAGAAATCTTGATGCCACAAAAAAAATGAAAGAAAAAAAATTATATACAGACTCTAACCTTCCATCCCCTATAGTTTTAGCCATTTCCACCAGTGGATGCTCAAGTTAGAATCATTTCAAGCATGGAGGTCCTGCAAATTGGTTTTATAGACCAGTGGCTTGAAATGCTTGCCAACTCTCACTCCACTAATTTAGAACCAAAAGAATCAATTCAGATTGAAGATAGAACACTACTCTAAACTATCATGGGTCTTGATCATCCTTCTCTATCCATGCAGGCCTTACAAGGCACAGAGAAATCCTGCAAACAGTAAGAACTAGAACCTCACATTCGTATAGAAAGTTCTAAATTATGAAATTCAATCCAAAACTTCATTTTCCTTTAAAATCCATCAATCTCATGCTCATATCTCGAGCATGAGTGGTTACAACCACCCTAACTTCCCTTTGAGCAACTTTTCAAAAAGTTGCAAAAGTTGCTCGAGCAACTTTGCAAAGTTGCTTAGCAACTTTTTGCCAAAAGTGCCATTTGTGTGTGTGAATTTTGTACCTATTTGTAGACACAACACTTCAGTAAAACATTAAAGGTTAGCTAAAATTGAAATCATGCAATGAATTGAAAACTAAACTAACCAGGCAATTTATTGTCTTCTAGGAGATGTGAGTATGTATTCTAAGATTATACCGAGATCAGTGACCTTAACGACACCTAAATGAAGGATTTGAATGCAAAATCTAGATATGGAATATATGCAAATTAATCTATATTTTTGGTTTTTCTGTGCAAAATGATGAAAAATTATATGAAATTTAATCTAATATAAAAATTGATATGCAATTTGATCTAACAATGATATACTAAATGATATGAAATTATGCAAAATTATGAAAATCTCACAACAACTCGAATTCGCAAAGATAGATTCTTCAATCTCCAATTCAATAGTGTGAGGATGCAATTCATGGATGGATCTTAAATGAAGAGATGAGGCCTTAATTTATAGAAATCTAGGGCTTTGGAGGTGCATGGAAAAAATCCATAAATCACTCTGATAAACTTAGGTTGATTTTTAAGTTATCAGAAAATAAAAGATAATTAACTCACAAAATCATGCAAAAGCAATGTTTAACTCAAAATAGAGTTTAAAATTGATTGATAATTTCTAGTTGCCTACATTTCTGATTGTGCATGATTTAATATGAATTAATTTAATAATAAAGTGATTTATTCTCAACTTAACTGATTTTAAAAATAAAACAATTGATTTATGGGTTAATCAATTATTTTTCAAACTTTATTCAAAAACAATATTATTAAAAATTGACAACTTGCTTTAATTAATTAAATAAGAATTTAATAAATTATTCATAGGATTTTGGATTTATTATCAATAATTAAATAATACAATTTAGGAATAAATATAATTAAATTTAATTGAACAATTAAGTGGCAGTATTAAATCTAATCAATTAAATATTTAGAATATTCAATTGATCAAACTTTAGGATAAATTGGATTTATCGCCAAATAATCATTAAATTAAAGATAATTAGGATAATTAGGAATAAGGAATATTCCTCGATGTAGAATTTAAGATAATCAATTAAGATTCGATCATGTGCCAATGTGCCTTAGGTTAGGACTTTGATGTCGATTTCGTTCGAATTGAAGATGTAGGAGGTTAATGAACCTATAGCCCATTTTTGGGGTATTACATTTTTCCCCTCTTTGAATTACTGTGTGAAGCGCAGTTGTTCAAAGACAGTCTATGTATGATGTTGAAACTGATGTTTGAAATTGAAATTGATATGAAACATAAATTATGATATGAGACAGAGATTGATTGAGAGATTCGAAGATATTTAGGTCTTGAATGACAAAAGATAATGTTAACTATAACAACAATGAATCGATGATTGTGAAAAAGTGTCAAAACGCTTGATTTTGAACCTTATGATTGCAAAGAAGTGAGTGACTGATTCTAGACCTGATTGTCAATAAGAATCACATTGGTATCACATCTAAACCCTTCAGTCACGAAGAACCAAGGAAATAACACTAATGAACCGATGGTTGTAAAAAAATTGATATAGTTTACAAGATTAAGAGAATACCAGATTGATATGGATCTCGATGAATCTGATATGCCCCAAGCGATGATTGATTTTCCCCAAGCGATGAGGTCTTTTGATGAATCAACAACTAGACATGGTTGTTGTCTTGATTACTGAGGAAAGATATGATTTCAAATTAGATTACAGACTTTGAATGATGTGCAATACCATGCCCCCTTCGGGATTAAAATCAAAATTTGACAAGAAAAGTCAGCTTTGAATGGTTTAGAAGCATGTTAATTGATTTTAGAACTATTTATACATGTCTGAGAATGCGTTCTGCATCGTTTGGAGGTCCTGGAGACCAAGTTTGACTAGGTTTGACCATGAGTTGACCATAGTTGACCAAGTTGAAATTTTGATTATTTGATGTAAGATAATCGGTCAAGTTAAATTCTAGATTTCTGTGATGATGGAAGGTCGATTGTGCAAGCAGTAGACCATCCTGGGTCCAAAAATTTTAAATCGCGATTTTGACATAGTAAATGATATCAGATTTTGATTTTGATCCTGAAAAAGGATTCCACTTGCTATTTCATTGGATGGACCTTCATGTGAGGTGTTACCTCTTGTTAGATTTGAAGAGATAATTGAAGAATTGTTTAAGCATTGAAGTTCATTTAGCCATCGTGAGATCATGCAAACATGCAAAATGCAACCTAAGACCTAGGACCTAGTCACTAATCATGTGTCGGTTATTCTCATCATTGAATTTTTAGGTAACCAGATAAATCAATACAATGCTCACTAGTCATGAAGCCATAGACATATGAATACTGATTTGTATGCTCAAGAATCAATACAACACCCACTAGTTAGGCAACCATGGACATATGAATATTGATTTTGTTTTCGGAATGTCGGATTAGATATAAGCACCAAGGCATAAATGTCAGGATTATCTGAATATCATGTCCATTTTGATATAGCAATTTGTATAAGCATCAAAACATAAACATTGTGATGACCTGAATACACCTTGCATTCAAACACATCAAACAGTCAAGAGATCGTGCTAAATCCAATGTGAATTACCTGTAGTGACCCTTTATCGTTCACATCCTGAGGAAAGATTGTGTTTCATAGTAGGAGAAATAACTCACTCAAAAAGATAATATTTAGATCAAACTTCCTTGAATTTTTTGGGTATCAATGGTTGAGGTATGCATGGCCATCGAAGTCAAGATAGAGGCTCTTACAATTGAACACTATTTCAATCCAGAATTTCCAAAGTTGTTAGATTTTCACATACAAGAAGAAGACAAAGAAAAGATTATGCCCCCAGTCATCACTCTCTAAATCCTATAAAGGACATCATTGAAGAGCTCAAGGGAACATAATATGCAAAAATATCAATGTGAATCAGTAAGCATACATGGAGATAAAAGCATGTAAAAGCATAGATTGTTTTCAATTTGTGTTGATGTTTGATTGTGTTGTTGTAGATGCAAAATCCTTTCTAGAGATGAGACTGATTGACTGACTCGGATGAAGCTTCAAAGGACCTTGATTGGATATGATATGTCTAACATACATTGGAGGCCATAGGACATGACTTTGATGTCCCCCAAGTTTGAACATTGATAGGATACAGACGGTTGAGCTGATTGGTGTACAAACCGACTTATTGAAAATAGGATATGTAGAAACAAATCGGGAGATATGTACAAACTAAAGAAAGACTAAAAGCTGGGAAAGACCAAGATTGCATTGATAGATGGAGCATTTTTGAAACAAGTGGCACCCATTTGCCGGGTTTTCACCATCTTGGTAGAGATTCTATTTTTGCTACCAAGGCACCTATTTCCAAGTTTTCACCAAGGCACCTTTTCCTTTTCTCATTTTTTTTGTATTTTTCATTTTTTCAATTTTTTTGTACTTTTGATTTTTTTACTTTTTTTTTTGTGAATCATCAAGGTGCCTACTACTAGGTTTTCACCAAGATGTTCATTTTTTTAAGATTTTTTAAGATTTTTTAGATTTTTTAGGACATTTTACCATAGACTAAATGTCTTAGGCATAGAATTTCTTCAGATGGAGAATGTTGATTGGTTCTCAGAGCTGTTCTCCTTCAGTCATTGAGAGTTGATAGGCACCAGAGCCAAAAGTAGCAATGATTACAAAGGGACCCAGCCAATTGGATTCAAACTTCCCCTTGAATTCTCGATGTGATTGATTTTTAGGATTCTCTCTCAAGACTAGATCACCAACCTGAAATTCTTTGTGTTTGACTTTCTTGTCGTAACCTCTAGACATTCTCTTCTGATATACTCTGAGATGATCATATGCTACTTGTCTGCACTCATCTAGTAGTTCAAGTTCTTGCAACCTAGACACTCTGTAGTCATAATTAGTTACTAGACCATGCATTCTGATTCTTAGTGATGGGATTTCAACCTCAATAGGTAGTATCACTTCAGACCCATAAACTAAAGTGAAAGGTGTAGCCCTTGTGGGCATTCTGATACTTGTGCTATAGGCCCAGAGAGCTGGATTGATCATGAGATGCCAATCTCTTCCTATTTTATTAACTGTACGGTTTAAGATTTTCAATAGATTCTTATTAGAAGCCTTTGCTTGTCTATTCCCTTGAGGATAGTAAATAGAAGACCAATGTTGTGTGATCTTGAATTTGGCACATAGATCATCTAGGTCTTTATTTTTGAATTGTCCACTATTATCTATGATTATGGAATGAGGGATCCCATATCTGCATATGATATAGTTTAGGATGAACATAGATATTTGTTTCCCAGTTGCTTGTGTTAAGGGATCTACTTCTACCCATTTTGTGAAATAATCTGTAGCTGTGATTATATGGGTATGTCCATTAGAAGAATGAGGATGTATGGATCCTATAAGATCAAATGCCCATTGATGAAAAGGCCATTGTGTAGTAAAGGGAATCAGATCTCTCCCTGGAGCATGAATTAGGTTGTCACATACTTGACACTTTTGACAATTCTTAGCAAATTTGATAGCCTCTTTCTCCATTTCAGGCCAATAGTACCTAGCCCTAATAAGTTTTTGAGCTAATGTTAAACCATTTGAGTGTGACACACAAATACCTTCGTAGACTTCCTCTAATGCATGTTGAGACTCTTCCCATTCTAAACATCTAAGTAGCATACCATATAGACCTCATTTGTAAATATCATGACCAATGATGACATATCGGGAGGCATTACAGATAAGGTATCTCTCTTCATGGAGGTTGAAGGTATCGGGAATGATTTGGTATTTGAGATAGGAGAATAAGTTTTGATATCTAGATGAATCTGGACCTACAACAATGCAAATCATGCGGGTTTCAGGGGAGTCATATGCAGGATAAGATAGTGCTTCCACTAGGAACTCATAGCATAGCTCATGTTCAGGCTATTGTAATAGAGTAGATAGCATTGCCATTGCATCAGCAACCTTGTTCTCTATTCTAGGAATTTGCTCAAATGTGATAGATATGAAATACTTCTTAAGATCATCTACCATTCTCTTGTAAGGAATGAGCTTTTCATCTTTAGTTTGGTACACATCATTGACTTGATGGATAACAAGTTGAGAGTCTCTATGAATGTGTAATTTTGTTACCCTCCACTCAATTGCTATTTTCACACCATTCAAAAGGGCCTCATATTCAACAATATTGTTTGTGCAAGGAAACATTAATCTGAATTCTTTTGGTATTGAGTATCCTTGAGGAGTTATGAACAATATGCCTACTCCTGATCCATTCTGTGTATAGGAGCCATCAAAGAATAACTGCCATTCTCTAGAAGAAAGATTCATGATAGAGGAATCTGGAAATTCCATTTGCATTGGTGTATCATCAATCATAGGTACATCTACCAATTGATCAACAATTACCTGTCCTTTTATAAATTTTCTTTCTATATATTCAGTGCCAAATTCACTTAAGAGCATGACCCATTTAGCTAATCTACCCGTGAGGGTAGCTTTGCTTAGTAGGTACTTTAGTGGATCAATCTTAGCTACCAATTGAGTGGTATGAGCTAACATGTAATGTCTCAATTTTTGTGATGCAAAGATCATAGCTAGGCAAGCCTTCTCAATCATTGAATAGTTCTTTTCGTATGCCACCAATGTTCTACTGATATAGTATATAGCTCTTTCCTTTTTATTCTCATCATGCTGTGCTAGTAATGCCCCCAGTGATGTATCTGTAGCGGAGACATATAAGATCAAAGGCTTCCCTTGAATGGTAGGGATCAAGATAGGAGGATTGGATAGATATCGTTTGATACAATTAAAGTTCTTTTCACACTCTTCATTCCATGCAAAGGTCACACCCTTATGTAATGTTTTTTTAAAAGGTTGTGATATGTCCACTAGTTGTGATATGAATCTTCTAATAGATTGAAATCTCCCTTACAATGTCCTCATTTGTCTGATGTTCTTTGGTGGTTGCATCTCCATTATAGCCTTTACTTTAGCTAGATCAACTTTAATGCCCTCCTTTGAAACTAAGTACCCTAAGAGCTTTCTAGAAGTGACACCAAAAGCACACTTCTTAGGATTTAGTCTGAGACTAAATTTTTCCATTCTATCTAGTATCTTGCTCAAGTCATTTAGATGTTCAGCTCTAATCATAGATTTTGCTAAAGTATCATCAACATAATCTTCCATAGTCCTATGCATCATGTCATGGAAAATAGATGTCATAGCTCTCTGATATGTAGCACCAGCATTTTCAAGCCCAAATGGCATGACATTCCAATAGAAGGTGCCCCATGCACATGTGAAAGCAATTTTCTCTTGATCCTTTGGTGCAATTTTTATTTGATTATATCTAGAAAAATCATCCATTAAAGAATACATCTCGAAACCTGCAGTCATGTCCACTATCATATCAATGTTAGGTAGTGGAAAATCATCCTTAGGGCATGTTTTGTTCACATCTCTAAAGTCTATGCACACTCTTATTGATTTGTCTAGTTTAGAAATAGGTACAATATTAGAGATCCATTCTACATAATCAATAACTTGGACAAATCTGGCTTCCAGGAGCTTCTCTAATTCAGCTTTTACCAAGAGTGCAACATGAGGATGCATCTTTCGTAACTTTTTCTTAACACGTTTGACATTTGGAGCTATAGATAAATGATGCATTATAAGATTAGGATCCAACCCTGGCATATCTAAATATTTCCATGCAAAGTTGATCTTCTTTTCTGTTAAGACTGTTGTAATGTTTTGCTTCTCTTCTTCTGATAAAGATTGTGCTACATGAATCAACTATGGCTCTTCTATTGTTCCCAAGTTGATAGATTGAGTGGGCTCAATTAGAGCTAGAGATTTGTCCTATAAATGACTCAGAAGGACATCAAATATCTCATCCTTAGGCACCTTAGAGAGGTTTTCACCTTTGGATATATCTTTTATTTTTACTTTTGTAGGTTCTGAGACTGCCACAAAGTGGTTTTCACCCTCAGAACTCCTTTTCTTTTTATTCTTATTCTTATTTTTCTAACTAAGATACTTGATGTTCGGCTCTTTCATGCTGACACTTGGTTCACTGATGGAAGTTCTCATAGACTCAACTGCATTGAGGTAGCTAGTAAGGGCATAGTCATTTAGGAAGGTATAAATACCATGGCTTAGATTTGTGGAGGCTTGATCAAGAAGTTCAGGATGTTGGATAGTCAAGATAGGGAAAGATTGGGAGATAGTGTTTACGGATATGGATCTGTCATCATTGGTCCTAACCTGATGCTCAAGTTCAAAGGTGATATTACAACTTAAGACATTCAATTTGTGAATAGGCTCAATGTCATTGTGGGAATCCAATTCAGCTATAGGTGGATCAGATTCATTAAGTTCATTACTTCGCTCTAGACTTACGTTGGGTTTAGGTTCATATTGTTGAATAACATCAACATGTTTTTCCATGATAAGCTCATCTAGTTCTAGAGTGACTCCCCATTCATAGTCATTATATTCATCTTTTGACTTAGGACCTTTAGGAAATCTTAGAACATGTGTAAAGTCAGGATGAACACCTGAAAAAGGGTTACCCTCTGATTCTGATTTGAATTCATACTCATGAGAATCTATCTTAGAATAGCTACCACCTTCCTCTTGGTCTATTTGATTAACTTTGAGATTAGCTGGTTCTTGTGTTGCAACTATCTCTTGTTCTATAGTAGGTTCTTGTGTTTCTACTACATTGATCCTTTTTATTGGATCATCTTCAGCTTCAAGAAGGTCTTTTATTTCCTTAGGAAAATGTTCTTAGGAAATGAGCTCTGAGCTGTCTGAATCACTATCTGATGGTTCTCCTGGTGTGATTTGCACTATGACATGAGAACAATTACCTTTGAGGTGGAAGGGTTTCTTTTTGAAGCCTAAGCCAACAATATCTTTGTTTGCCCTACCAGTATGTGAAATAGGTGTCATAAGACCTTTTCCTCTAACTCCTAGAGGTCCTTTACCTGGATATCCCATCTTAGCTATCAATTTATCTCCTGGACCATACAACTTAGAAGGGATTTTGGATATTGTAGAGTCACTAGTTTGAACAACTTGAGATTCAGGTTCATCCTTGTATAGCTGTGCAAGCATAGCTTCATCCTCTTCAAATTCTTTCTTGGAGACATATTCTGCTACAAAAAAAAATTTATATGCCTCAAGAGGTTCTTTAGAGTCTAGTTTGGATTGTTTCAAAGATTTTCCATAAGACTTAGGTGAGATAGGGAGAGATATCAAAGATAAGACTAGTTCTATAGTATATTCTCCCATACCATTTTCTTTGATATTGACCTCTTTTGCAACATCTTCCATTTTAGATGTGGATGCTTCTTTTGTTGGCTTAATGGAAGATTCTCTATTATTAGGCACAAGTTTATCTGCACTTTTTTTCAATGTATTGCATGTGGTGGATATGTCTGTTGGAATAGTGACCTCTACCCCTTCATAAGGAAATTTCAAACATTGATGAAATGTAGAAGGAATAACCTTCATCTCATGTATCCATGGTCTCCCTAGACGAATGTTGTAAGCCAAAGGTAGATTAAGAACTTGACATATAATATCCTTGATAACTGGACCTGCTCTGATAGGTAAGATAATGGTGCCTTTAGAAGATCTCTCTTGTTCATCATAGGCTTTTATGGTTATCTTCTTTCCAGGATCAATAGCCATTTTTGAAAATCCCAATTGGGTGATCAAGTTGTAAGAACAAATGTTTAGGCAAGCACCCCCATCTATCAGCACGCGTTTGACTCTACGGTTCTGGATCAAGACTTCTATATGCAAGGGCTGGTTATGCAGGTGACTCAAGGAGTTGTCATCTTCCTTTGAAAAAGAGATATATTATGGAGATGTAAGATGTCCAACCATAGTCTGGAACCTGTCTAAATCAAGGTCATCAAGAACATTGGATCCGAGCAAAGCTTTGTCTAGAATAGCTCTATGAGCGGGAGATATTCGAAGCAACTCAAACATTGAAATTTTTGCATTAGTGTGTTGGAGTTGTTGAACAATGCTATAAGATGTTGGCCTCATGTCTTTAGGGTTGGAAGATTTAGAAACAACCTTCTATTTGGAAGCAGAAGAAAGATTGAAGGGCATCTTAGGGACATTGGATGAATCTAGGATTTGTCCATTCAGATGTGCCTGAGCTTGTGATCGAGTAACTACGTTAGCTGAAGGATGATCTCTATCTCTTTGCACAATTATGATTACATTGCAATGTTTAGAGAGACATGGTTCGACCATATTGATAATAGCATTATTTCCAGGGTAAGCATAATTGACCTTTGCCCCCATATTAGGCTGAGAAGATGAAACTTCTTGACCATGTTTTGGAAATGGTTCTGTGAATGCCATGTGATCATTATTGCTCTTATGATTGTCAATTGTGATGTCTCCCTTATCAATCAGATCTTGAATAGTATGTTTCAAGTGTAAGAAGTTGTTAGTTTTATGACCTTTACCTCGATGGAAATCACATAATTCATTCTCTCTCCACCATTTCGGTTTAGGGTCAAGATCAGATTGTCAAATCTTAGGCAAAGAAATGATGTTATTAACTAGCAGGGTTCTCATAGCTGATTCCAAAGATTCTCCAAGAGGAGTGAACTTTCATTTATTATCAGCGGACCAAGATTTGTATTCTGGCTTCTTTTGAGATGGTTCAGGCACCTTTTGTTCTGAAGCTTTTATGGCTTGGGTACCAATAGTTAGATTGAAAGCTGGTGCCTTTGATGGGGCACGAATAGTATCAACAATGCCATCTATGACGATGCCTTTATTCTTGATCTAGTTTTTGTTCTTGTCTTTAGAAATGGATCCTAATTCATAATTGTCCTTTTGAAGTGTGATTTCTCCTTTTTTCACAAGTACTTTTTCAATTTTGATCACATTGTCCACCATCTTATCAAAAGATGTATGATCTTGCATTTGTAAAGGATAGTTGATCTTTGTGACAAGATTATTGATGAACATTTCTATTTCTTCAGTTTCTGGAATAGGCCTAGCATATAGAGAGAGAATTTATTCCTCCATCTCTTGAGAAATATTAGGAATGGTTCTCCTGGATATTGTTTGAGATAGCAGATATCAATCATGGTGACTGGATGTTGGATATTGTAGGAGTATTGCTGATAGAACAATTTGATCAACTCCTCAAAATTTTTGATGGTAGAAGGCAATGTAGAGAACCAATGAATGGTCGCTCCTCCCAGAGATTGAGGAAAGAGACACATTAGATAGGTTGGTTTGTGCATGAACTCCATAGATTGTGTACAAAATTCTCTAACATGATCTTGAGGGTTAGAGTGTCCTTCATACTTATCATACTTGGGCATCTCCACTCGATTTGGGAATGGTGGCATGTACAAGTCTTTGTCAAATGGAAAAGGACTTAGGGCCTCCATGGAGAACTCCTTGGGTTCCTTTTCTTTCTCAAGTTGATTAAGTTTGACTTGCATGGCATGCATCTGTTTCATCATGGCTGTGAGTGGGGTTTCTTCCTCATGTGTAATGATATCTTTGACATTAAAGTTAGGAGGAAGTTTAGCTCCTTGATGAGATAATTATAAAAATTATGCTTCTCTATCTTCTTTCAAGAAATGCTTCATCATTCTTTTGAAGTCATCGTCATTTTGATACCGAGCAATTTCTTCAAGTGTGGGTTCCTGATCTGCACCATGTTGAGATTGAGCTCTTTGAGAGCCAAAGTTTTTCCCTACTTGAGACATGGTAGGAGTTCTCCTTGGGATAGATTGAGGAGGAGTTTGTTGATTGCCTCCGTGAGCTGATGGAGGGGGTATGTAACCAGTTTTTAATCAAAAGTTGCCAAGACTGTCATCTTTGTAAAGACCAGAATTGTAGAGTTGCTCAAGAGTTGGACCTATGTGAGTAGAAAAAGTTTCGATGTTAAGTGCTTCTCCAGATTTCTTGTGAGAGGAAGCTCTAGTTTCCACCATTAACTTTGAGTGAAGCAAAAGAATAAGATGGACACAACTAAAGAATGAATTGTATCAAGATGATTAGATGACGCAACCTTGTCAAGGTTTGATTGATTAAAGCTTAGATTTGACTTAGATGAAGGTTATTGTGCCCTAGATGTATGGGTAGAAGCCCAAAAGATAGCGGACAAGATATCACAACACTTAGTCATTTTGAAGATTGATTGAAGATTGATAGTTATGACAAGGTTTTGACACAAGATGAAAAAGACTCAAATCGATTAAACAAAAGGATGAATCAGATTCAAAAGGCCACTTTAGGAAAATGATTGGATTCTCAGTAGTTGCTTCTCTATTCCTAACATAGTGATTTATCTAACAGATTCTGGAAATAGGCGGAAAAAGATGGATATCTGGCAATTCTGACAACTTTCTGGCAATTTTTCAAAATTTCTCAAATGACTTTCTACAGGCTCTTACGATAGTGGGTATAGCATAAAATGATAATTGACAAATTTTTATGATAGTTGCAAAACTCGCACGACAGTTGATAACAAGGTTTTTGACTTTTTGAATTTACTGGCAGCAAAAATCGTACGACAAGATATAGGATACCATACGACAATCTGGGGGTTCTAAAACAACAATAGCCAAAAGTCGTATGACTTTCTGACTTTACAAGATGAATTTTGACTCCAGAAAGGTGTTTGACATCAGATTTTGTAATTCTTGAGGTTTTTTGTTTCATATTGTTCACAAAATTATTTGTCTAGATTTGAAGATTGTAGTGGATTGATTCATTCTTAGTAACTAGATAGATAAACAAGCACACAAAATAGCAAGCAAGTGTTTTCAAGCATGTCTAAAAATAATGAATAGGGGACAAAGCAACCCTGTGCATGAACAATCAAGTATCCTCCCTACCTACAAGGGTTCCTTCATTAAGAAGAGTTTCACTAAAAACCCACTCTCTCAAGAGCCATGAATAGTGTTCATAGGGCCTATTTACTATGTGTAACAAAGATGCTGAAAGCAAATCTATGTTCATTTTTATAGCCCAAATGAAATATGTGATATGAAAGCAATAAAAGGTCACACAAGCCAGACATGCAAGATGTTTGTTTTAGTCCAAATTGAAATGTTATCAGTTGAGAAGATTACTTGAATTCCTTGCAACGCACCTAGTATATTTTTACCTATTTTTTAGCAACTCTTGCACTTTTCCCAATCAAAACCAGTGAAAATCAATCAGAAACAGAGAATTTCAATTGTTAGGGTTTGTTGTTAGTCAAAATCTAAAAATCAAATCTAACAAACTACCTGAAAAAGTGAAATGGCAATTGCAACCTGGCACTGAAACCCGTACGACAGTGGGTCACCTCCTAGATGATAGTTCAGAAACTCGTATGATAATGGGTATCAGATCATACGACAATCTAGCTCCCAAATGACACTGTATTTCTATTGGTACGATCCTCAATCAAGTCGACTGTCATAGAACTGTGGGTATCCTCTGGTATGAGTTTCTGACAAAACTCATATGAAAATTGTACAAACAAAGAATAAAAATCATAGCTTGGAATAGAAAAAGACAAGAAAATGATAGAAATTGACAAAATTTGAAGGGAAACCCATTTCAGGGCCCCACGGTGGGTGCCAAAAATGTGTGTGTGAATTTTGTACCTGTCTATAGACACAACACTTCAGTAAAACATTAGAGGTTAGCTAAAATTGAAATCATGCAATGAATTGAAAACTAAACTAACCAGGCAATTTACTACCTTCTAGTAGATGTGAGTATGTATTCTCAGAGATCAGTGACCTTGACAACACCTAAACAAAGGATTTGAATGCAAAATCTAGATATGGAATGTATGCAAATTAATCTATATTTTTGGATTTTCTATGCAAAATGATGAAAAATGATATGAAATTTAATCTAATATGAAAATTGATATGCAATTTGATCTAACAATGATATACTAAATGATATAAAATTATGCAAAATTATGAAAATCTCACAACAACTCGAATTCACAAAGATAGATTCTTCAATCTCCAATTCAGGAGGGTGAGGATGCAATTCATGGATGGATCTTAAATGAAGAGCTAAGGCCTTAATTTATAGAAATCTATGGCTTTGGAGGTGCATGGAAAAAATCCATAAATCACTCTAATAAAGTCAGGTTGATTTTTGAGTTATCAGAAAATAAAAGATAATTAAAGTTCTCACAAAATCATGCAAAAGCAGTGTTTAACTCAAAATAGAGTTTAAAATTCATTGATAATTTCTAGTTGCCTGCTTTTCTGATTGTCCATGATTTAATATGAATTAATTTAATAATAAAGTGATTTATTCTCAACTTAACTGATTTTAAAAATAAAACAATTGATTTATGGGTTAATCAATTATTTTTCAAACTTTATTCAAAAACAATATTATTAAAAATTAACAACTTGCTTTAATTAATTAAATAAGAATTTAATGAATTATTCATAGGATTTTGGATTTATTATCAATAATTAAATAATACAATTTAGGAATAAATAGAGTTAAATTTAATTGAACAATTAAGTGGCAGTATTAAATCTAATCAATTAAATATTTAGAATATTCAATTAATCAAACTTTAGGATAAATTGGATTTATCGCCAAATAATCATTAAATTAAAGATAATTAGGATAATTAGGAATAAGGAATATTCCCCGATGCAAAATTTAAGATAATCAATTAAGATTCGATAATGTGTCGATGTGCCTTAGGTTAGGACTTTGATGTCGATTTCGTTTGAATTGAAGATGTAGGAGGTTAATGAACCTATAGCCCATTTTTGGGGTATTACACCATTTGGCCTTTTAGATCCACCTAAAGACTAGGAATGACTCCTAAGTCCTAAATGAGGACATTTAAGGTTCTAAGACCTTATGTAGACCAATTCTAACCAAATCCATCACTTTGAAACTTGAGGCCATTTAGACTAAATGGACCATTAACTTTTCCTGAGCTCATTTGGCTCTTATAATCACATTAATGGATCCATTCTAATGTAACTTATTCTAAGACACAACAAACTCCTAAAACAACTCTAAACACTCACTAACTTATCAAAATAGGAGCTTAATGGGAGGTTCCCTACACCATACTCCCCTGGGACAAAGAACTCAAGTCCCTTGAGTTAGCAGGTCTTCAATGGTGACTCCATGCTTCAAGATATCCAACTCTGTCATCCATATAGCTTCAGCATCAGCTAACCCCTACCATTTAACCAAGTATTCCTTATAGGTGCCTTTCCTTGTCTTCTTGGTCACCTTAGTATCCAAGATACTCTCCAACTTCAGAGAGATTAGGCTTGGAAAATCCTTGACCCAATCATCATCTCCCAAATCTAAAAGAATAGTTGGACCTGTATCTAGAGCTAGTCCCTTATAGGGGTACAAATCACACACATTGAAGATGGATGAAATGCCTAAATAAGGTGGCAATTCCACTTCATAAGCATTTTTTCCATACTTGTGCAAGATCTTCAAGGGTCCTATCTTCTTCTTGAGCAACTTGGTAGGTTGACCCTTGTGTAATCTCTCCTTCCTGAGATAGGAAAGGACTAGATCCCCTACCTTAAATGGAAAATCCTTCCTAGATTGATTTTCCCTAGCTTTGTACTTCTCTCCCTATTTTGGCAAGGTCCTTTGGATCTACTCATGCAGCTCCTTCATCTACTCTACACATGTCTCTCCTTAAGTAGTCCTCTTATCCTACAAACTAAGATCTCTTAGCTCTACGATCCCTCTAGGATGAGTCCCATAAACTATCTCAAAGGGACTTTTACCTGTACTCGTATTCATGGAGTCATTATAGGAAAATTTTTCCTACCCAATGATATGATCCCATGAATATCCATGTTGCTTAGTCAAGCATCGTTAAAAATTTCCTAGTGACATGTTCACTACCTCTATTTTTCCATCTGATTGTGGATGGTAGGATGAAGAGAATGATAAATTTGTACCTAAAATCTTCCATAGGGTCCTCTAAAAGTGGTCCATAATCTTGTTGTCTCGGTCACTTACTATGGTTAGTGGCAAACCATGGATTCCAACAATATCTCTTAAAAATAGTCCTGCAATATGTGAAGCATCATTGGTTTTCTTGCATGGTATGAAGTGTGTCATCTTGCTAAAATGGTCCACCAAAACAAATACACTGTCATGTCCTCTAGGTTTCTTTGGCAACCCCAAAACAAAGTCCATACTCAAGCACTCCCAAGGCCTTTGAGGTATGGATAAGGGTTGGTACAGTCCACTATTACTGCTCTATCCTTTAGCCCTCTGACATATCTAACATTGTTCCACAAACTTTCTAACATCTAATTGCAACTTAGGCCAATATTAATGCCTATTCACCTGTTCTAGTGTCTTATCCACTCCAAAGTGGCCTCCCAAACTTCCTTGGTGCTTCTCCTTCACTATGTTCTCCCTCATTGAGCATTGAGGTATACACATGAGGTGTTCCTTGAACAACAGTCCTTCTTGCAATATATACTCACTGAATTCCACCTTGAATCCCTATCTAAACCTTTCACATTCCTCATAGGCATCCTTGAAGTCCCTTTCCTCCTTGTAGAGATCTTTCAAGTCTTCCATACTCACACTTTGCAACTAAATTTCCTAAATAGTTAACACTCTTCTACTAAGAGGATCAACAACCTTATTACTAACTCCCTTCTTGTGCTTGATCACAAAGGTGTAGGCTTGTAAGGATTAAACCCATTTAATATGTCTTTGGTTCAACTTGTCTTGCCCATTCAAGAAGCTAAGGGCATGATTGTCTGTAGAGACCACAAATTCCCTTGGTAGGAGATAATGTCTCCACTTTTTAAGGGCTTGCACCATTGCATATAACTCCAAATCATAGGTGGAGTACTTTTGTTTAGCCTCATTCAACTTCTCAGAGAAGAATGCCATAGGATGTCCCTCTTGGCTTAACACTGCTCTAATGGATAGCTTGCTAGCATCACATTCAACCACAAACAACTGATTGAAATCAGGGAACCTTAAGGTAGGTAGCTCTACAATTCTCTTCTTCAACATTTCAAACCTTTTATCAACTGCCTCAATCCATTTGAATTGACACTTGATTCCTCCTTTAATGGTGTTGAGGATAAGTGCACACACATGACTAAAACTCCTCACAAACTTCTTAGAGTATGATGCCAAACCATGTAAACTCCTAACATCCCCTATAGTTTTAGGTTTAGGCCAATCCAAGATCGACTTGACTTTATTAGGATCCATCTTCATGCAGCCATTAGCAACCACAAAAACAAGGTAAACTAGTTTAGTTCTCAAGAACTCACATTTATCCTGATTGATCATCAACTTCTCTTTATGTAGCCTCCTCAAGAGCTGCTCCATATGCTCCTCCTTAGAACTACTAAAAATCAGAATGTTATCAAGATGAACTATTACAAACTTACCTATGAAGTCTTCCAATACTTCATTCATGAGCCTCATGAATGTGCTAGGGGAATTGGTGAGACCAAAGGGCATCACAAGCCACTCATATAGCCTTTCATTTATTTTGAAGGTTGTCTTCCATTCATCACTAGGCCTAAATCTGATTTGATGATAGCCTGACTTCAAATCCACCTTGGAGAAATAGCATGAACCTCCCAAATTGTCCAACAAGTCCTCAATTCTTGGCATTGGAAATATGTACCTAATTGTAATCTTGTTGATGGCCCTAGAATTAGTGCACATCCTCCATGTACCTCCCTTCTTTGGTGCAAGGAAAGTAGGTACAGAAAAAGGGCTCAAACTCTTATCCTTATCAATCCCTTATCCAACAAATCTTGAATCTGCTTGGCTATCTCTGCATTTTGGCTTGGTGTCATCTTGTATGCTACTTTTTTTGGCAAGTTTGCTCCAGGAATGAGGTCTATTTGATGGCTTATATCCCTCATGGGTGGCAATTCACTTGGCAACCCATTGTCCACTATCTCATGGTACTTGTCCAACAAGGTTTTTACCTCTGATGGTATGCTGACTTTCTCTTTAGCCTTATCTTTTGGCTTCACTATCATTGCACAACAAACCTCTTTCTCCTTCCTCATAACCTTAAGAAACTCTTTCCCACTCAAGAGCATAGCACTAGCCCCTACATGCTTCTCCTCATTAGGTTCCTTCAATGGATCCATTTGAAACTTATTTCCTAACTTGGTGATTACATAGCTATTCATCTCACCATGATGCACAAATTTCACATCATATTTCCATGGGCATCCTAGAAGAAGGTGACATGCATCCATGGGAAATATGTCACATAGGACCTTGTCCTTGTATTATTCTATCTCAAACTCCACCATAGTTTGTTCATCAACTACTATTTGTTGTCCTTTATTGAGCTAGGATACCTTGTAGGGAGTGGTATGAGGTATCCTCCTAAGTTTTAGCTTATCAACCATCTCTATGGATACTATGTTCTCAGTGGACCCAGAGTCCACTATCACCTTGCATATCTTACCATGTGACCTACAAGTAGTTTTGAATAGGCTCTTCCTTTGAGGTGGATCCATGGTGTTAGGAACCTTCAACAATGTCCTTCTCAACATGAGATTCTATCCATCCAATACTGGTCGTGCCTTGGAGATAGGTGAAGTGACACTTTGGGTGTCATCTTCTTGCACCAACTGATTCCTTCTCTCTCACATTGATGATGTAGAACCTTTTGTAGGACATCTACCCATGGTATGTCCCACTTGATTACAATTATAGCATCTATCGGTGAAGACTGAATTGGTTCTCTCTTGTGATTGAAACCGACCTTGGTGGCCCTTTTCCTCTATATCCTCCTCATTGGGAATGAACTCCTATATTGATTACCTCCATTTCCATCAGTAGGTGGTGTGTCTTCCACCCTAGTAGAGCTTTGTCCTCTACCAAAAGTGTTCCTACCTCTAAATCCTCTGTTATTGTTGTTACCCATGCCTCTTTGTTGGAAGTCACTACCATTCTTCCTTCTAGCCTTCTCATTTTCTCTTAAGGCCAACTAAAAGCACTTGTGCATGTTATCAGGAACCATCATACTAATTTCATCTTGGATTCCTTGCCTTAATCCATTGAGACCTTGCCACCTTGTCTACCTCTTCTTCCTTCCTTCTTGCTCTTAGACTTAGCTTATTGAACTCCTTTCTATAGGTGTTGACTGATAACTCCCTTTGTCTCAGATTCTGCAGCTTTTGATACATTTTTATCTCATTATCAGTGGGCAAGAATTGTGCCCTCAACCTAATTTTCATCCTTTCCCATGAAACTATATTCTTCTTCCCATTAGCTATCCTATCATCCTGCATCATGTTCCACCACACTAATGCAAATCCCTTGAGCCTAGCTTTGGCATAGCTGACTCTATTTTCCTCTGCCACTTCCTTGTAATCAAATTAATTATCTATGGCCTCTAGCCAATCCAACAACTCCTCACCATTCAAACTGCCACTATAGTAAGGTATGTGCTCCATGCTATCCTTGTTGATGGATTTTAATGCATCCAAGAACACCTTGTCTTTGTCATCAACTATTTCTTTACCTTTTCTAGATGTCTCCCTTGTCCGACTTTCATTCTCATCACCCCATTTAGTCATTCTCTTCCCTTTTGATTCTATCAAGTTGGCCTTTACCAATAACTCTTGGACCAAGTCCACTATTGAACCTCTACTCATTTCCTTTGGAGGCATGCTATCAACCTCATGAATCTCCTCCCCTTTAGACATACACAACCTTCAAGAAATTCCTGCTTTGATACCACTCTAATGTAGAGGGTTTGGGATCTAGTGTTCTCTCCAAGCTTCTAGCCTCTTCTAACCATCCAATGGTTATTCCCTATGCTATCTTTCCCAATGTGGATCTCCAAGATCCCCTCTATCAACTTCTCCTCCAAGGTATAGTTGATACTTAGAAGATACACAACTACTAAGACCAATTTAAGCCTTCAATTCACTAGGCTTCTTCACTAGAATCCCCCTCTAGAACACCAAACCCTAGCTTAGGATCTTTCTATTAGGATTGAGTAATACTGAGAGGGGGGGTGAATCAATATTAAAAAACTTTTCTTTCAACTTTAAACAACTATAAATAATCCAAAGTAATGCGGAAATGAAAAGAACATATAAGCATAACACATTACTCATGACACCATGATTTTTTCTTGAGGAAACCCTGATTAAAGGGAAAACCCCAGTGGGGATGGTACCCACAAATATGCACTAAAGTATAATGTCCCTATTAAGAGATCTAGCCCTATCAGGAGTTGATTGTTACATAGTACATTTCCTTGTTAAAGGATTACAAAAACCCTATTAAGGGCATACAAAACACCCGATTAAAGGTGGTGAGCACACTTCTCTTACAATGAATTATGTCCCAGAAATAGTTCACAAAAGGGAATAATACAAGCACTTATCTTGCTTAGATAGTTCCAGTTATAGCTCTGCCTTCTAATGATCTCACATTTGACTTCAACTATCCTCTTCACATTCTCATTAATCTATATATTTCTTTCACAAGAGTAGTATGTACTTATACATAAATTTTCCTTCCAGTTGGCTCCACAAAAGTCATACTTAACATAGCAAAAACCTATGTAAAATAAAATAAATGGAGTCAGTAATCTTATATAACAAAAGAGTCAGAACTATACTTTATTCAAATGACTTAGCATGCTATCATATCCATCATACTTCCCTTAATCATCACAACTGTTCATATACCCTGATGTACTATTTTACTATCTTCGCATACCTTTCGAACACTATATCTCATACACTGTTTGTCCAAAACTCATGCGATCTGAACTGAAGCATTTACCTATATCAAAATACCTCTAGTTAACTTCACAAGCCATAATGCCATGTATGTCTCCATCGTTATCCAAAATTGTGGCACTGTACCCTATTTTCTTGATTTTGGACTTAGTCATTTTCATAACTATAAGTCCAACGACACCTTCCACAACATGTGATCATACTTATCATAAGTGTTTCCATAAATGATAACCCTTAAAGGATTTCCAGTGCTCCAAATCATCATTTTCCAACAATCTCTCCCTTTGGCATTGATGTCAACACTTAGAAAAATGACTAAGTGTCAAAGAGCACTTCGCTTCTTTACCTTCTCTTTTCCTTCCTCTCCCTTTGACATTAATGGCAAAGGTTAATCTCAAAATTTCAAAAATTGAAGCACTAAGTGTCTAGTGCTTGCTTACTAGATTTGAGACATCTTGGAAGGATGTTTCCAAGGTCTTAATCTCCTCAACCAATGAACTTATTAGTAACTCACTTATATGGATTAATCCATTCAGTGCATATGATGTTGTCTCTACTACCTTAAGCTCTATGAGAGTAGATACTAACATAGAGCTTTCGACCTTTATCATCTCAGAGAGATGAGTCTCCAAATTTGAGAACTTGGGAATTAGTAGGTTTCTTAATGACCCAAACTAGTCTATAACTCTCCCTTTCTCTATTTCAAGTTCCTGCAGGGATTTATGGAGTAGCTATATAGTTTCCTACCTTGTTCTACACAACTCTTGGCTTTAAGAGTGGTAGCCTTTAGAATTCCTTAAGTCCCATGAGATGGACTTGTGAACTTTTCTCAACTTCTCCAAAAAGTTCCTTTCAGCCTTGTCCTCTACTGCTTTTAGCAATGAGTCAAAATGACTATCAAAGTTATCCAATACTATACCGAGATTCTCAGTTTCATCTTTGTCTTTTAGGATAATAGGTGAGGGTAGTAGCTTGTTCACTGTGTCTATATCCCTACTCATTGCTTTAGCTCTTTTGTCTCCTTTCTGAACTGATCTCTTGTTATATTTAGCAAATGCCATGAATGAGAGTCTCATTAGCTCATCTTCGTTCATACTATCCACATCAGAACTAACTGGTTTGCCCACACTTCCCAACAATAGGGATGATGGTGTCTTCAATGATCGCTTGATCCTCAGGGCTATATCTTTCATAGTATCTATTTATAGATGCCAAGTTTCCATCTTTGATAGCCTTCTTCTGTATTGAATTTATATCAAGTTTCCACAAAGTTGATGGATTCTTTTGAGTCTCTTCCTCCTTTTCTGTTGACTTCTCTTCCTTTTTCTCATACTTTTCTCTGTAAGTGCCCCATCTTTCTTGAGTAGCATCTTTTTCTATTGCAAGTACATGCTCTACTTGCATGGTTAGTACTTCAATGCTTACTTCATATCCCATGGGATAGCACCACTTGGTTTTGGATTCAACTTCCTCAAAATAGACACAATCTATTTCAACCATGAAACATATGGTGTCTTCATACTTCTCTACTAACTCTTCTAGGATCATGTACATTTCTTTCACCTATCTTTGTAATATTTTTGTCATGGCAAACAATTCACCATCTACCTAGTCCCTTTTCTACCTTGTATAGCTTTCTGATATTTGAATTCCAGTAGGTACATTACTTTTCCATGCTCTAGGATGCATGCCAGGAAAGTTATGAACAACATGAATATACATGTGAACTAGTAGTGATCCAAACCTAAATGCTTTGGTCCTATCTTTCTTAATACATTTGATGTTATCCAAAAATTGTTGTGCTAGTATTTCATAGAGATTGTATTGTTTGTTTTCCTTGATCATCCTATAAGCCATCATGATGACTCCAGCAGAAATAGAGTTTGATCTGCTGCTGTGAAATATCTTGTATCCTATCAACATTGCCACTAATTTGACATCTTGCAAGTAAATGTCATTTACTATCAGTGCCCTCTTGTTCCACTTAAAATGAGTTAGGTTTACCACTTGTTTCATTAGATTCTTTTCTACCACAGGTAGGGAACCCTCATTGTCAAGACCTGTGATCTCATGAATCATCTGTGCACAAATTTTTGTAGGTTGATCACCAACCCACAAAAATTGGTCATGAATTCTACTGAGAATGATCTTAAACGATTCAACCTTTGAGAATTTCGCTAGATGGGTTAGCTTAAAGATTGATTTATCCTTTAGATGTGAGAATTCTTCTGAAAAGGATCCATCAGCTTCTATAATTTTGTCCAACTCACTATAGATGTTAACATCTCCAATAGTCTCATACTTGTAGTGAATATATGCCCTAATATCTTCTATGTGCAATACACCTACGAGAGTTTGAGAAAATGCCCCTTTCGGATCATCCTCATAGGACTTGTATGGATGCCACTTGAAATTATACCTAGGTCTATCCACAACATCATATATTACTAGTGCATCCATGAATATAGTGAAAGATTAGGTCTAAATACCTTAACACTTGAATATGATGTCTGGTTTTGTGCGAATGTCGAGATCACTTAGCTCAATTGTTGCTTTGCTTTCACACATCATCTTCTCCTTAGTTGTTGATCAACAAATGGTGTGTAAATGAGGTTTCTTAAGTCTTTTATCCTTTGCAAGTTGAGTATGTGCATTAAACACAGGTAACTCAACTTCACATGTTGTCTAATCAATGCAAAAATCATGAATATAGAAGATGGATCTTCAAGTGCTGCGATCACAACCACATATTTGAAAACATATGTCTATATCATATTCAAGCTTGCATGAGCTTACTCTGCTTATACAAGGGCTAGGTAAATTTTGTTGATTGTATCCACTACTCCCCATGAGAACATGAGGCCTTTTAGGGTGATGCCTCAAAGAATTCATCATGCAAAGATATGGCATCACATGCAGTCTCTCCCTAAACCACAGCTTTATTTAGAACTTTTACTACTATGTTTGTTCATTTTCTGATTTCTAGTTTTTACTTATGTAATCATTTAAGCTTTTACCACTGTCACTGATATTTTGCCTTATGACTATAGGTGGTGGTGTTTTTGGTTCATTGAATCTTCTTGGTCCTCCTCTTCTGTTATCTCCATTGTATCTACAAAACTTCACAATGTGAACTGGATTATTGCAATTGTAGCAGATGGGTGCTTCTCTTCTATCTTGACTGGTCTGCAGCTTATAGTACCTTACTGTGTGTCCAAAATTGTTGCACTTCTGACATATGATTTTGGCTATAGTTTCTTCTCTGGTATAGTCTTTCTTGTACCTGGATTGATCAGGTTTTCTACAATCTGCCTTTTTGTGTCCATACTCATAGCAATTAAAACAATAGCTAGTAAAAGGTTTAGAATTACCACTACTTCTGCAGTCTCTTTTCATGTGACCAACTTTGTTGCATCCAAAGCATCTACCTCTGAAAGGTCTGAAATGTTCTCTATAATCTTCATTTTTAGGTCTTTCTTTTGTAATGGATTTTTCTTCATTCTTGGCTTCATTTGGTTCTTCTTGAGTTTTAGAGCTCCCAGCTTCATTTGGTCCACTTATGTTGTCTTTAGTTCTTTGTTCTTTGTTCTTGTCATTTTTAATGTGTAGCTCCTCAATAAGTAGTTTAGCTTGAGTGAGTTCACCTCTGATGATCTAATTATAATTATCCAATTCTTGATATTTATTTTTGTAATGCTCAAGTTCAGTCTTCATATTGTCTATCTGAAGGTTGGCTTGTTTAAGTGATTCTTCAATTTTACTTTTCTCATCTTTTTCATTCTGAATCTCCTTGATCATCAAGAGATTAATTTGTTCTTTTTCTTGCTCTAGTATCTTTACTTTGTCTGATGCATCATTTTCAAGGATTTCTTTGATTTTCTCCATAAGGTCTTGTCTCTAATCTTTTACAGTCATAAGCTGTTCTTTGAGTTTCCTCATGAAACCTTCTGCTCTTCTTAATTTGAATTTCAGCTCACCATTTTCAGCTTTCATTTTATCTAGATCTTCAAGTGTAGCTTCAAAGTTTACTTGAAAGTCTTCTGAATCCATTTTAGTCTCCCTTAAGCTGTTAAGCTTTCTCTCAAAGGGCCAATAGCTTTGATGCCAATTGTTAGTATTGAGTAATACTAAGAGGGGGGGTGAATCAGTGTTACAAAACTTTTCTTTCAACTTTAAAAAACTATAAATAATCCAAAGTAATGCGAAAATGAAAAGAACATATAAGCATAACACATTACTCATGACACCATGATTTGTTCTTGAGGAAACCCTGATTAAAGGGAAAGCCCCGATGGGGATGGTACCCACAAATATGCACTAAAGTATAATGTCCCTATTAAGAGCTCTAGCCCTGTCAGGAGCTAATTGTGACATAGTACATTTCCTTGTTAAAGGATTACAAAAAACCTATTAAGGGCATACAAAACACCTAATTAAAGGTGGTGAGCACACTGCTCTTACAATCAATTTTGTCCTAGAAATAGTTCACAAAAGGAAACAATACAAGCACTTATCTTGCTTAGATAGTTCCAGTTATAGCTCTACCTTCTACTAATCTCACATTTGACTTCCTCTTCACATTCTCATTAATCTATATATTTCTTTCACAAGAGTAGTCTGTACTTATACATAAATTTTCCTTCCAGTCGACTCCACAAAAGTCATACTTAACATAGCAAAAACTTGTGTAAAATAAAATAAATGGAGTCAGCGATCTTATATAACAAAAGAGTCAGCACTATACTTTATTCACATGACTTAGCATGCTATCATATCCATCATACTTCCCTTAATCATCACAACTATTCATATACCCTGATGTACTATTTTACTATCTTCGCATACCTTTTGAACACTATATCTCATACACCGTTTGTCCAAAATTCATGCGATCTGAACTAAAGCATTTACCTATATCAAAATACCTCTAATTAACTTCACAAGCCATAATACCATGTATGTCTCCATCACTATCCAAAACTATGGCACTGTACCCTATTTTCCTGATTCTGGACTTAGTCATTTTCATGACTGTAAGTCCAATGACACCTTCCATAGCATGTGATCATACTTATCATAAGTGTTGCCATAAATGACAACCCTTAGAGGATTTCCAATGCTCCAAATAATCATTCAACAACACTTTCCACACATCAATTCCACTCTCCACTAAGCCCTTGACCCTTCAAAAGTCATTTGGACCCTTACCATACACTTTTGGATACTCCACCAAGTCCTGAAGGAACAAATTCACTAGGAGACCTAATTGGCTCAATTCCTAGTAGGTCTATTTTGACTGGTTTTGGTTTAGTACTCCCAAAATCCCTAAAAAAACTCACAAAGGACCTTTAAAATACTCAAGGTATGCACTAGCCCTTCCCAAATCCAAAGTTTGGACTCCTGGTTACACCCACAACCCCATCTGCTAGTAGGCCCTAGTTTTAAGCCTATTAATTAGGCCTCTGGACTAGTCTTGACCAATTGCTTTTAAATTGGTCTCTAAACTCCTATCTAGCTTCTCTCACCTTATGATTCTTCAAGGGAACACCTTAGGGCATCCACACATGTTGTTGAGTTCCTTCACCAAGATTGTGGGTGCTCGAACCAGTAACTTCTCTACTCTGTCCTGGCTTATCTTCTCTTAACAATCAGCCTTACGAATTTCCATCTAACCTAGAAATATTGATACCACAACACAAATGAAAGAAAAAAAATTATATACATACTGTAACCTTCCATCCCCTATGGTTTCAGCCATTTCCACCAATGGATGCTCAGGTTAGAGTCATTTCAAGCATGGAGGTCCTATAAAGTGGCTTTATAGACCAGTAGCTTGAAATACTTGCCAAATCTCACTCCACTAATTTAGAACCAAAAGAATCTGTTAGAGTAAAGTATTAATTTAATTATGTTAATTAAATTAACTTTACTCCCTTCTTAAGATGTCAACTCTTTTCTTTAGTTGTTTATATTTAAACACACATGCACTAGTTGTTTTAAATATAAACTTGGATGCATTAGTCTTGTAATAATTTAACTAATTATTACATGCACTAGGGTTTTCCTTTCAAGGCTTTCAATCTCCTCTATAAGGATGATCCATTGTACATTTAATTCATTCATTATTTGAGGATATTTTCTTCTTCATATTCTAAGTCAAACCCTTGCCCTCTTCTTGTCTCTACTTCCTTGTAATAGGTTTTTGTATGCAGGTGATCTTCAAGTTTTATGGATTTGTATTGCTCAAATCCTACATGGAATTAGAGCCTTGTCTACTATAGCTTGTTTGCATTTGAAGGATTCAAAATAGGGATTTTTTGACTGATTTGAGAGGCGCTGCATGTGAAAGCCTCAAACTGCAGTGGTTAACTTTAAATCGTCGGCCACGCCAAACTGCCACCACATCGAATCACTGCCAACAAACTACTAACGGTTAGCATATGCCACTAGCCTAACCACCATTGATAGGGTCCTGCATGTGACCAGGGGCTAGTGGCCCTTTTCAAAACCAAAAATGTTTTTTGGATTTTTTTCACTTTTGGAGCATCTTTCACTGAAATTGGCATTTCGGGAGCTCCAAACATCATTTTTTGACAAACAAGATATCACTGGAAAGCTAGTTTTGAGCCCGATGCTCTCATGAAGGTTCATCTAGTATTTTTTGTCATCTACCTTTATATTTTTTATGTCAATGCCAGATTATCCTTTTTGTATTCTAGGGGGGCTAATTTGCTCAAATTAGCTCTATTTTTCAATCCGGAAGAAGTGCCAGAAAGCTCTTCTCGAGCACCATCCAAATTTTTGCCTATTTTCATCAGATTTTTTTCAAGGTACACAAGATTCAGATATGAAGCTTTTTTTCTCTTCTCTTGATAAAGCATATCATTCTAGGCTTAGGGGTTCAATGTTTGGATTGTTGGGGGGGGGGTGTTATTTTCTTGTTTCTATCAGTTAAACTAGATATTAATCAAAACAAAAACCCCTTCTAAAATATATGGCTGAGACCTCTTCTTGTCTAGAAATTTTGACCCCACATAATTATCACACATGGAAAACCCTAATGACATGGTTTCTCCATTCAAAAGGGCTCTAGTCTTGTCTAGATGTAGTGCAACCAATATTACAGA
This sequence comes from Chamaecyparis obtusa, assembly GCA_027943335.1. Classification (NCBI taxonomy): domain Eukaryota; kingdom Viridiplantae; phylum Streptophyta; class Pinopsida; order Cupressales; family Cupressaceae; genus Chamaecyparis; species Chamaecyparis obtusa. The sequence goes on along the minus strand of BSBK01000136.1, from coordinate 508,401 downwards.
GGCCCTTTGAGATCATGTAGCATCGAAACAAGATGGATGAGGCTATGGGGTTGATTTATTTATAGGTATCAGATAGCTTGCAATTTCATCTTGATGGGTGCAATACCCCTCTAGCTATGTGGACCAAGATAAACACCTTGTTTGGTATAGTGAATGAGTTCAGAGAACTTCAAATTGAGGTAGAGCTTACCTCTCTTGTACCTAATTCTTTTCCCTCTATTGAGGACTTTTTGGTGAATTTCAAATAGTAGAGATCTTTGTTACATGGATGCGGAAATAAAAAGACTAATAAAGAGTGCATTTATCTGATTCTATCTAAGCTTAGGGGAAACTTTCAGATCTTCTCTTCTACCTTTCATTCTACCATGGACGCTTTGGGACCTACATTCACCATGCCCAATTTTGAGGTGTTCTGTGGTCATTTGACTAGAGAGTAGGCCAAACTTACTCAGCTGGACTCTCTAATAGGATCAAAGAACCAAGCATTGGTTGCCTAGCCATCCAAGGGAAAGCAGAAGTGGAAGCCCAAGCCTAAAAAAGATTCAGTTGCTAGTGAGAATCCCTCCAAGCCACATCCAAAATCAGATCCAAAGAAATCTACTCTGAAAGAAAAATCTTCTAATTCTGGTGAGTCTTCCTCCAAGACTACGAAGTATATAAGTGATCCTTATAGTTTTTGTGGCAAGGAAGGTCATCCAGTTTCCAGGTGTTGGAAATGACTTGAGGCACTAGAAGAATCCATGCAGAAGCATAGTCTTTCTCCTTTGAAGCCTCCACCTCCTCCCATAGGGAAAGGTCATGTTCTTTCTGTTCAAGCTTTGTCTTCCACTACTCCATGGATCATTGATTCAGGTGCTTCATACTATATGACACACTCACTTGGAGTGGTTACCTCACTTGCTCAGAGTGTTACTACATAGATTACAGTTGGTGACTTAGCACTACTTTCAATCACAAGTTCTAGCTCTATTTCATTAGATGGTGGTTCTCTCTAGGATGTTCTTTTCGTTCTGGCCATTTCTATGAACCTCCTATCTATTTATTAGATTTGTCATTTTGGCTCTGGTAAAATAGTTTAGTTCTCACCACATGATGTGGTTATTCGAGACCTCCATGATCTTGACTTGGTTATTGCTACTAGGAGTGTTGATTCAAAGACTCACTTATACTGGTTTGATGGCTTCAAGAGCTTTGATTCTACTGGTGTTTCTCTTGTTGCTCATGCAGACACAGTGAGCAAGCTTTGGCATAAGCATTTTGGCCATGTCAACTATAGATATTTACAACAAATGAGTACATAGGAGCTAGTGATTGGGCTACCTCAGATCTCTTGTACTGACAATGTTTGTCGAGGTTCTATGCTTGGAAAAAATCACAGAGATCCTTTTCCATCTAGTAGATCCTCATGTGCTCTCACACCTTTGGAGTTGATACACAGTGATCTTATGTCATTTCCTGCTCCTTTCTCTAGTGCCAGATATGTACTCACCTTCATTGATGATTTCTCTAGATGCACATGGGTGTACTTCTTGAAGTACAAGTTTGATGTCTTTGATTCATTTTGAATCTTTAAGACATTTGTAGAGAAACAATTTGGTCTTTCTATCAAGCGTATATGCACTAACAATGGGTGGGAATATGTGAATTAGTCTTTCAAAGATTTTTGCACTGAGCATGGTTTACAACATCAGTTCATAGTTCCTCATACCCCTTAGCAGAATGGCATTGCAGAGAGAAAGAATAGAACATTATGGGAGATGACTAATTGAATGCTATAGTCATGAGCTATGAGTGCTTCCTTTTGAGCTGAGGCTATCATTTGCGTGAACTATATTCAGAATCAGATGCCTCATAAAGCATTGCAACATTTGACTCCCGAGGAGGCTTGGACTCATGTCAAGCCTGATGTTTCTACATTCCAAATTTTTGGTAGTGAGGCTTGGGCATTTATTCTAGATGCTCAGAGGAAAGCCATGGAGAGGAAAATTCAACCACTCATATTTGTTTGCTACGATGAGGATGTGAAGGTGTACAGGTTGTTTGATCCTGATTCCAGAGAAGTCATGTTTCAGCAAGATGTTTAGTTTGATGAGCATTATCCTCAGATGGATCCTCCATCATCAGCTTCTTCTTCACTACCTAGTTCTTCATCTACTCCTCTACAAGATTCTTTCTCCTCTAAGGAAGAATCAAATGATGCTCCACCTTCCCCTTCTCCACCAAATGTTCCACATGTGCCCAAATGGGCTCGTGATATTGTTGATATAGCTGGACCTTTGGCAGGTGATCCTTCAGATACTCGTCACACTTGTGCTTAGACATCTAGTACTGGTTTACCAAGTCATGCTATTTTAGATGATCCACAATGATTTTCAGAGGTGACAAGTCATCCTGAGTGGGATAAGGCTATGGATGAGGAGTAATCTTCTTTGATGAAGAATCACACTTGGGATCTTTGTCCTCTTCCAAAAGGAAGGAAGTTGGTTCGGTGCAAGTGGGTGTACCATACCAAGTATGCTTATGATGGTTCTATTGATAGGTATAAGGCACGTCTTGTGGTGAAAGGATTTTCATAGGTGGAGGGTGTTTATTACTTTGAGACCTTTTCTCCTATTGCCAAGATGAATTCTATTCACCTTGTACTTTCACTTGCAAGTTATCAGGGATGGATAGTCTATCAGATGGATGTGAAGAGTTCCTTTTTGTATGCAGACCTATAGGAGGAGATCTACATGGAGTATCCTCAAGGTTTTGTGCAAGAATCTTCTATGGTGTGCAAACTTTGGAGGTCTCTATATGGTCTCAAACAAGCCTCTAGGGCTTGGTATGAGAAGATGGATTCTTTTTTGCTTGCCTCACACTTCATATGCTGTCATTCTGATCCTACCATGTACATTCAGCATCATGGGGCTGATCTATTGATACCTGTGCTATATGTTGATGATCTCATCATTACAGGAAGCTCATCCTCTATGATTTAGAGTGTTCAGTGTGCATTGAGAGAGTAGTTTGAGATGACTGATCATGGACTTCTCCACTAGTTTTTGGGCCTACAAGTTATTTAGTCTTCGAATGGGATTTCCATACTTTAGGAGAAGTATGCTCTTGATATGCTTCAATGGTTCAACATTCTTGATTGCAAGCTTTCTCCCACACCATTTTAGTTAGGTGTTGTTTTATCTACCACTTGCTCTACTCCTACTATGGATCCCACATTAAATAGAGCACTAGTGGGTACTCTTTTGTACCTGACACACACATGTCCTAATATTTCCTTTGTGGTTGGCATTGTCTCTTGATTCTCACATGATCCTCATGAGAGCCATTGGCAAGTGACCAAATGTATCTTATAGGGATTTTTTTAGTGGTGAATATTCACCAATTAGTGAATATGTCATGATCAGGTGATAGAAATTGGTGAATAAAATGATCATATACAGGTCGGATCATTCGCCCAGATTTAATAAAATGGTCATATAGTGGTTAGAATGTTCACCACTATTATTACATAATTTCAGTTTGGTAGTCGGGTTCTTCACCCATATTTATCTTTATAGTTTGCTCTTATTCACCAGGATTAAATTGAGTGTCTCTTTCAAGGATCATCATTCACCAAATTCCCATTTTCCTATGTGAAATTTTTATTTGTCCTAGGACCCAATTCGCCATGCATCACACGCAATGGGGTCCCAAATTCCTGCCCTATTCACCCACTCAATTACTTGAAATTACATGGGGTTCACCAAATATTAGTTCTTATCATATGTAATGGTTGGCCCATTCGCCAAAATGGACGATGCTGATTATGAGGTAAAATTTGATGGCTGATATGAAAATGGTTTATTTGTAGTTTTTTATTTAAGATATATGAGTTTCATTATTGAAACATGCCAGAAAGAAGGAGCCTTTGAGAGATTTTCATTTAGTACTTAGTAGCATAATAATTCAGTTGATTCTAAGCTTAGAGCTCATAGTTATGATCGGTAGCAAACCTGAATGACTATGACTATGAGTTCGTAGTATTTTATTGCAGCCTTAATTTGATGGAGATGTCACAGTCAAATTTAAATAGGAAAAAGACTAATGAAGGTGGAGATGTCCAAGAGAGGCCAATGAAATGCAGAAATATATCTTCATACTTTGGTGGGGGTAGACGCAATAGTGTTGGTCAAAGTGAGGAAGGCACATCATCAGAGGAACCTATACAATCTCAACCTACACAGGAGTCTATTCAACAAATTAGGGAGCCTAATAAATCTGGTGACGAAGTTGTAGAACTTGATATCTCTAATGAAAATGACCTTGAAGAAGAATATCCAGTAAATAACCAGCACCAGGATGAATCAATCGACTTCAGTGATGATGATGATGCAATTAACAGTAACACTAAAGGGAGAGGAAAATTGAAAGAAAAAACTGATCGTCAATGGGAGATGGCCAGGAGATTAAAATTTGATTGGGCAGCAAAGTATCCATTCATTGAGCCCGTGGATAATCCAATTGTAGGTGAGCCACCAGTAGAATGCAGATATATGATTTTTAGTTGGAAGTATAAAAAGGAAAAGCGGTTGTAGCTTAAACTAGACACCATAGAGAAACATGTTGGTAAGATTTACGAAACCTCAACTATAGATGGAAAGGAAATAAAAGTGGTAAGATATAAAACAAAGGAGCAATGTCAACATAGAAGGAATGCTATAGAATATTATTTGTTTTAGAAATTTAAGATGAAGCTTGGTGAAGTTCAAGGTTCTATTAATGGTATTTTTGCAAAAGCAATTGAAGTAGAAAAAGGCAGAAAAGAAGTTCAATTAAGTAATGTTTTCCATATTTTGAGCAGAGGGTGTCCAATGACAGACTATCCAAAAATGAGTGGTTTGTTACACTTTCTGAAAGTTCCTAACTATCTTGTCAGTCATTGGTCGATAAACAGTGGATGGGAATGGGCAAGTTGTATTGTGCAGGTTGAAATAGAAGATGTACAAAGAAAAATAAAAGAGTCAACCTTTATTGCATTGTCCTTAGATGAAGTTACGACAATAGATAATACATCATGGGTATGCATGCATGTTTATACTATACAAAATAATGTCTACCAACCACATCTACTAACTATTGCTAAATTGAGAGACAATGTGACAGCAAAAACTTTATTTCAGTTAGTAAAGAGCCATTTAATTGAATATGGAGCTATGGATGAATTGACAATAGTGAAGAAGTTGATCTATGTTGGAGCGGATGGAGATTCAGTAATGCAAGGTCAAAGGAATGGTCTTTGCACAAAGATGTACACTTCTTGTTCACCATATGTTGTTGGCATTCACTGTATGGCCCACAGGATGAATCTTCCTTTTAGAGTTGTGAAGAAGTTTCCTTCAGTAAACAAGGTTGAAGATTTAGTAAGAGAGTTGTATGCATATTTTTGTCAAAGTCCCAAACATTTTAGGGAATTTCAGCACTTTTCTGATGGAATTACTGATGAAAAAAAGATTCTTAAAGATGTTGATATGAGATGGATCTCTTTGGATGGACCAGCGCATTGAGTATTTTCTGAATATCAATCTTTGATTGGACTGATGTACGAAAATCGGGACAGTGAAGAAAATCAGAGATGTGGCGACCTGCTTCAGAGGTTAAGAAATATAGAGACACTTTTGACTTTGGCATCTCTTCTTCCCATGCTAGAAGAAATGACGTTAATTATGAAAAAATCCCAGCAAAGAGCCATGTATATTACACAATATGCTCACTTGCATAAAATGTCATGCCAAGCCCTCGATAGTCTCTATCGTACTGACCTAAATTTATCCGAAGATAGATTTAATCACTGGTAGAAACTAATAGATTTGGATGATCCTGATAATTATTTAAAGATCACTAAAAATGGAGATTTATGTGTTTGTGTAAGGGGATTTCATATACCAATGTACTACAGTGCCCCAAAGAAGTGAGTTACAAGAGTTACAAGGGAAGAGTTTACCAAGATCATTGAGTCTATAACAGCTAATGCAAGGGACATAGCCTATAGAGTTTCCTTTGAAATAAGATCATGATTCCCATATGATCAACTGCTTGAGGCCATGGCAATTGTGTTTCCTCAATATTGGTCCTTCAACTCTAAGGAAGATTATCGTAAAAGGTTGTTGACTTTGATAAAGGAATTTTGCAAATCTGTAGAATTCAATGGAGTGACTATAAAAGGAATATTAGATGAGGGTCTTCTTAGATAGCAATTAGGCACCTTTGCAAGGACTATGAAGCATCAATATCAATTAATGCATAACCCACATGAAGATGGCTTGGCAACAAAGCTTTGGATAGAACTAAAACAGAGCACAATGTTGCATGAAGAAATTTCAGAGTACTTCAAGCTTGCTGATCTATGTCAAACCATGATATTGGGTTCAGTGTAGGATGAGAGAGTTTTCAGTGCTTTGGGCTTCCTAAAATCAAAGATAAGAAACAAACTAGATAAGAATTTGGAATCATGCTTGAGGGTATAGACATCTAGGTATGATGTCAATACTTTTCCTTATCAAAAAGAAATGGAAACCTAGAAGAAAAGATGCAAAAGAAGAGGGGTGGGAAACACCATTAACCAATCTCCTACAGTGACTCCAAGTGGGAAAAAGTACAGTTGGCAGTGGCACTGGTGATGGGATTGGGAGTCATAGAAGTGGAGGTCAGAGTGAACTTGAAGAAGACACAAATGAAAATGAAGAGAACAATGAAGCAATTGGAATACCAAAACTGGATGATGATGACGACACTAAGATGAATTGGCAAATCTTATGAAATTTCTGTTAAATTAGCAGTGGAAACCAATAGGTATTTTTTGAACTTATTAACTACTATATGATATCCTATCATTTAATGTTCATTTTAGAAAAGCAAGAATGTATTATGTTTCATCATTAAAATTTGAGAACAAAGAGTATTATTACTATAGAGTTTAGTTTATATCATGTCATCAATGATCATTCATTTTTGAATTTGAAATTCTAGAATGAAATTTTGTATTCCAATAGCATATAACAGAGTAACTCAACTAAGAATAAATGAATAAAATAGAGTAACTCAACATACATTGAATTGGAAAACATGAAAATTAGATAGAATCATAGAGCACAATTTGTTTTGTATTCATTTGGAATATATTATAATTTAAAGTAGTTCAAAATACAGAGCAATCTTTGTAGGCCACTCCAAACATCCTTTGATGGCAGAACAATTTGGTTCATAGTATAGTCACACTCCTGCAACTTCGTTAGCAATTCATATTTGGAAGTGTGACTTGACAACACTATTGATTCTAAAAGTCCATTCAAAGTTCTCACTAGTTTGATGAAATCCAAGAATGCATCAGGAGATATGTCTGTAGGGAGAAAGCGTACATCAATATTTATTTTGTCTTGCAACCTTGTTTTGTAATTTTCTCTTCCAATGAACTGATTTGCTTCAAATCCCTTAAGCAAACCAAGACTTTCCATTTTCACTTTCCTTTGTTCCATCTTTGTGATCTTCTGCTTAGCTTTGTCATCCAATTCTTGTGCTTCCCATAGCTTCTCACATTTGCGAATGACACTTGATACCTTTACTGAAGCATCAAGGTGGTTGCTAATTCCCTTGTTTGATAGATAACTATCACTCTTACTGTAGAGTTGTTGCATAATATATTTTGTTGTCTTTTCTTTGTTGACAACATCCATGTTTTGTTGAATGTTGTTTTGGAGCTTCAAGTAACATACTCTCATACTTTGAAGCATTTCAAACTAGTCATACAAGCTATTAGACATCGCCAATATTTGGCCCCAAATGTGTTCTTTTGTAATCTTCACTAAATTATGACTAGTATCTGTTAAAGTTTGAATTATGCAATTGGCCTTCTTTAGTTCTTCTGTCATTTTTTCACAATTGTTTTTCTTTTCTACTACTTTTTGTTCCCAATGATTGGCTTTATCAGCATTACTCTCCAGATTTTTAAATAACTTTTTTGAATTGGCTCTTTCTTCATCAAGTTTTTTTATAATTTCTGCCAATTTTCCCCTCAATTCCTATTCCTTCACCTGCTCCTGTGCCAATTTTCCCCTTAGTTCCTTTAGCTCCTATTCCTTCAGTTTCACCTGCTCCTACTCCTATTCCTTCCCTACCGCCTCAGCATGTTCTTGCTCTGTATCTACTAATTTTTTAATCTTTTTCTGCAATTCTTTCAAACTATTCTCTGAAGCTTTCCTCTTTGCTTTTTCATTGCCAATGTCTGCCTGTAACTTTTCTATATTTTTCTCGAGCTTTCTTTTCTCTCTTTCCACCTTTAGTAGTGCACTATAGACCACTTGGTTTGTAGACTTTGAGACATTGATTTTGTCCACATTTTTTACTTTGGAAAAATCCATTTGGAGAGTGCTAACTTCAAATTCAAAGTGATCTATCTGACTCTCTAGTGGGTTTCCATCTTTGTTTGGTGGAATAACAACCATGAACTCCATCATGTCTCTCTTTGGGTCATATGTTGGAAAAACCTTGTTGGATGCAGGTTGTTCCTATGCAGCTACAGTAAGGGCACCAGTCTCCAATGCCTTCTTTGATTCCTTATTCTTTGTTTTTGTTTCTGCAAATTTATTATGGAAATCTAGTGTTGTAGAAGGATTTGAATGTTTGAAAGGTGAAGAAGAGGCAGAGATTGCAATGGTTTTTGATCTAACTAATGCTCTTTGAGGATTTGAACTTCTAGAGGGTTTTGCTGAACCTGAAATTGGCAACACTTCTTTATGATCTAATGTCATTGTTCTGGAACTAGAACTGGAAATGCAAAACTTTTGCTTCTTGACACTATCTTCTTGTATGGGATTCTATGTAGATTCTAGTGGCCTCTTTAGAGAGGGAACTTGTTCTATAAGGTGCCCACTCCTACCAATACCAGTCCCACAAATGCCACTAGTACCACTACTAGGTCCACTATCAGAGCCAAGTCCTACACCATGATCATAAGCAATTTTTTCTGTCTGAATTGTATTCCAGACGCCTTCTCTTGTGGGACCCAAACCACCACCTTTATAACCCATTTTTTCAATAATGACTGCCCCTTTGCTATATACTTTTTTCTAGTCCTCTGAGATTGCATAGTGACTCCTAGTCTATGGAGTACATGCATTATCAATATCATCATCATCTGGATCACTGTTGTCATATGCGGAGTTAGGATGCTCCATATTCCACAATTTTCTAAACTCTATATCCTCATCTATGTCATCCAGATCTGCACTGGTCTTTGGTTCACCAAGAGCCTTTCTCATACTCCAAAAATCATCCATTTTCATTCTAGTCCATTTTCTATCCTTACAAGCTTCTACTATTCTCTTTGGTATTTTTATGTTTGATGGCTGAGCAGCTTTGTCATAGAAATTGAAGGACATCCTAGGCTGTACAATGCCTTGATTTATTGTTGTCATAATTTGTGATGACAACTGTTCAACTGAAATTTTTTCCTCAACGGAAACTTTCTCCATCTCTTTTCTAACGTCATCCCAGCTATCCTTGTTTTTGAACTTCTCTAGCAATAGTTTACTTTCATGTTGAAATAAGTTTGTAGAGTTCTTATTAGCAATAGGCCTTTCTTGAATGATGTTGAGTGGATCATAGTTCCAGTACCACTCTAAATCAAATTAAAAAATATCTATAAAAAATTGTGCCACTTGGAAAGCCTTTCTCTCAAATGTTAACCCTCCAATTGAGAAAGGTAAGGAAGGGAATATGCTCTTCTTTGATTGGCTAGAGAAGAGTCTATTTGTGCTCTCTAGTTATACTACATATTCTACTGCAAACACCCTATTTGTCACATGCATTGGAAGTTTGTGGGGTTGCAGTTCTGATCTGTAAAACCTTAGCACAGTGTAATCTTCCATTAAGTACCAATCAACCAATTGAGCTGTGCTTCTAAGTTGGATGCAATCCCTACATGAAGTAGACAATCTGGGCATTGGAGTGCTTGTTACTTCTTTGTACAATGGGGCCAAAAAAAAGTCTACAAAATTACTGTAATTCCTTCTGTTATCATACAATCTTATCTGAGGTGTCCAGTTATATATTAGATTTGGAGTACCTGTCCCCCTCTAAATTTCAAGCTTGTTGCCATTGCTCATTAATATTGCAGCATTCTTTGCTAGCAGAAGATAGCACAAGTAGGTTGTGAACCTAAATGTCTTAGAATTGCTTCTTTTAATCAATGCTAATTGTTCTTGCATCAATTCAACCACGTGTCCAAAAAAATTATATCTTACTGGTTCATTTAGAAAATGGATATCCCAAATGAATTGAAGAATGCTGGCACTCACTTCCCTATTGTTTTCTAGTCCCGGGAAAAATGATAGCGAGGATATACTATCCTGAACCCATGGCACAAAAACCTTAAAATCATAAGGAGGCTTATGGTTCTCACCCAATGAAGCCTTTGCCTCTGCAACTATTAGACCCTTTACAAATGAATCTTTTTCATCTTGCGAGACTGCCTCATATTGCTCTGCCAGCACTCCCAGGTTGATTTTGGCATTATAGTTTTGTGGGTCAAACCCTAGGTCTAGCAAACTGACAAATTCTTCCTGGGTTATTATTAAAATTTCTTCCTGAGTTTGTTTATTCACAATTGATTTTTTTTCTTCATCATAATTTTTTGCACAAATCTTGACAATTTTTGGGCAAGGGAAAACTTTGGGTAATAGCATGTTACCCAGACCAACATCCTAGGAAGCAACTTTATTGGTTTTTGCACCTACCGCTGCGTTAAATTTTATAAATTCAGACCTCCTTGGCCTAGTTGCCTTACTACACAATGTATGTTTAATTTCTATAACTCTCTTTTCACCTTCGATAACAGGATCATAAACATCGTGATACTCATCAGTGAAACCAGGGATTTGTACTAGTTTTCTAAAGTCTTGTACAGTTTCCCTTCTGCTTGCCCTAGGCCTTGAGTTTTTGCTTTCCCCATTATTCTTCAAAAAAATTAAAAAACAAAGATTCACAGATATTTACTAATAGTAATAATATCACAGATATTAACTAACTAATTAAGAAAACCCCAATTGAAGAAAACCCCAATTTAAGAAAACCCTAATAGAACATGCAAGAATTAAAATTTAAAAATCAAGTTAAACTTAGTACTTACCCGAAATTAAACTTTAAATTTTGAAATTAGGATAGATATAAGTTCGAACGGCTAAGGCTCTCACAAATTACAGTCTCGATTTTGAAATCTCCAGCGATGGTTCCCATTCAACAGTTCTTTTTAACTCTACTGCTATGAGTACGAGTCGATAGGTTTTAAAAAAGTAAATGTTAAAAAACTTTTGTTAAATGGTAAAGTAATCTTTCTACATCATACTACATGATGTCATGTAAAGTAAATGTTCATAATCTTTCTAAAACATTACACGTCAACTTTCAACATGTCACGTTTCTGGAGTGAATAATGAGTTTCGACGTGATGTCATGTAACGTAATTGTTCGTAATCTTTCTAAAATATTACATGTCAAATTTCAACGTGTCACGTTTCCAGAGTGAGTTTTCAGAAAAGCTTTTTGAAACCCATAGAACTTCTGAAATACAACTTCATCTGTTCATCTATCGTAATCTAACGATTGTCATGATTTTAAAATATTAATAATTTAACATACACTAATGAATATTAATCATTAGCTATATTATAACTATATTACCCAGTCGCCATTGAATGATGAAGTTTGGAAACATTTAATTATTTAACGAAAAAAATTTATATTATATTTGGCAAAATATAATTAACGATTCTTATAATAATAACAAAAAAGAATAGAAGTAGCACTTCAAAATTCTTAAAACATTTTCATATTATATTTTTTAACATAGTTACATTATACATATCTGCATTGTGATTACAAATTTACAATATATATCATTTGAAAAAGTTTTTTTACAAAAACCTTGGTACTACCAGGGAGACTAGATTACATAGAATCAGTATCAAGTTGACTCGGACTAGAGAGCAGATAGTAGAAGTAGAGAGTATCATGATTCATGGACTATCTAGCTCCCTTCCTTCTATGTGGAATTATGAAGTGAGGATAATGCTCAAGAAATCTTCCAGCCACAGATAGTCCCTGGGTTCCTCTAGTCAGTGCCACTTTCGGAGGAAATCCCTCCCAATCCGTGCCCACTTTCAATGATGTGTGATCTGCTCGACATCAAGGTTAAGTAGGAATGGTTTCCTAGGAACAACCACGTCTAGTTGTAGAATCTTAGGCAAATCATTTTCCCAAGGAATTCCAACCCCAATATCTAAAAATACGGCAACCACGACATTGTCGCCGAGGTAGTCTTGTTTGAAAAATTTTCTCAGAAGCATTAACATATCAACCTTTTCTCGCCCAAGGTCCAACAGAGATGCCAAGAAGCGAGACAAAATTTTCATTCTCAATAAACTCACGACCGAGGACCATCCTTATAGCCTCCTTGGTGAAGGCTCCCAACTCCATAGTGATAGACGCCAGGATTGGGTCTGTGACTAGGCCCAAAAAATACTTTTGGTCCTCCAAGGAAAGGCATCTCAAATGAACATGAGTGTCCATTCTTAGTCTCACAATTATGCTTTCACACTCATAGAGAAGTGAAAACCTAGCACTCGCAGACTATCACAGAAAACCTAGCACTCAAAGACTAATATGCTTTCACAATTGTAAATTAAGGAGCATAGATCGATCTATTTATAAGACCTCATTGAAAATCATTCCATTTCCGCTAAAGCTCTAATAAATCGTAACATTAATGGTAACTGTCCAAATTTTTTACTCCAAAAATCTCCAAATCTTTCAGATTTAATGCAACACTAGGTGAAATTGGAAATGATAAGACATTTTCTATCTTGGGAATAATGAAGGCCTAAAGGACCACTCCACGTACGCAGACATAACAATTCTTTATTATAAAAACCCTTAAAACCTGTGCCCACTCTGCAGAAACAATAAGCAATGTATGTTTAGTTGCGAAATGGCGGGAGGAAATGAAGCTTTACCATTGATGTAAGATCATCGAATGGTCAGAAAACAATGTCCTTGACTCCTTAGATGAGATGACATTTTACTTTTCATTCAAGCCTTAACTCTAACAAATTATTCTATCGAGGTAATGAATAGATTACACGTATCTGTCAGTAAAAGTTGAAAGTAGCCATCAAAGAAATAATTAATTCAAATTTCAAATCGATATGATAATAAATATACTCAATACATTGCTTTAATTCTACGCATTGCCTATGGTAAATGGTAATATACTTAGTACATTACTTTACTTTATTTCTATCTAATAAATGCCAAATTAAGAATGATACTTTTCGGGCATATTGCTGGTCCTTATAACATTTACTAAAAACTATCGGCGGAAACATGACATGTGTCATGTTTCCGCTGATAGTTTTCAGTAAATGTTATAAGGACTAGCAATATGCCAGAAATTCATCTTTGGCCATTGATATGTATTAAATCCAACAGACGTTTGTCATTTGAGTCTGACGTCATAGTCATGGGTGATGGGACTAAGACTGTGGGACCCAATGCAATGTGTCAGTATTCAAATTTCTAATTATTCAATCGCCATACCAACTATAAATTTTTTTAAACCATTCACCATAACAAATAAATTAATTTAACTATTTGGAAAATAATTTTGCCATTTTTTATAAAAATGGTATCAGTTATTAAAATATTCACCAACCAATATCCATATTTCAAAACATAATTCACCATCAATATTAATAAATTTATTAAAAACAAAAATTATAATTGCCATTTTTTTATAAAAATTATGTAAACTATTAAAAAATTCACCACCAAATATCCATAGATTGACGCATAATTCGCCAAAACTATTAAATTTTTTTCACCCAAATCACATGTGATTCGCCACAATTTTATACTTTTCAGGAGGGGAGGGTTCCTTAAAGTTATCCCTGTAAGCCAACAAGATGGGATTTGATTTTACCACAGGCAGAATTTGCATACAATAATTTTGTCAATAGGAGCACTGGTAGATCACCATTCCAGATTGTATATGGAAGTAGTCCCAAAAATGCATTTGAGTTGAGGAAGATAGATAAAGGAGAAATAAGTAGTGCTGAAGCTGAGGATTTTGCAGAACATTTGAAGAACATTCATGAGGAGGTGAGGAAGCATATTACCAGGATGAATGCATAGTATAAATTGAAGGTAGATGAGAAAAGGAGGCATAATGAATTTCAAGTTGAAGATGAAGTCATGGTTCATTTGTGAAAAGAGAGATTTCCAGTTGGTACATATAACAAGTTGAAAATGAAGAAGTTTGGGCCATGCAAGATACTGAAGAAGCATAATTTAGGAAATGCATATGAGGTAGAATTGCATAGTGAGCTAAATATTTTACTAGTGTTTAACATTTTAGATTTGACAGAGTATCACGAAGGAGGTGTTGAAGATGAGATCACTACGGTACAATGGAGTATTCCAGCAAGTAGTTCAAATACCAAAGAGATTGAGGACATACTGGATAGTCGTGTTGGCAAAAGCATAAGGAACAGGACATATGAAGAATATTTGGTCAAATGGAAAGGATGACCTATTGAAGATTCATCATGGCTGACAAGGGAGGAGGTTAACCATCTCGGTTTCCCTCTTCACACCTGAGTCATGACAGGGTCACTTCTCAAATTACCCTGAGTGTCTGATGCAGGAGCATCTTGGGTGTAAAAGTAATCTTGCATCACCCAAAAATATTTTTGGTTTATTTTGAATAAGGGCTATCTTGTGTAGAGCTGCTATTTTTGGAAAGTTGCTATTTTTAGTAATTTTTCGTTCATGCTCAGAATGTTCTATTTTCTTCCCTAGAGGTTCATTTTGGTCACATCAGCCTACTAGTAAAGTTTCATTGACATATCAAGTCTAGCTTTGTAGATATTGAAGATTTTTGGTATTGGCAGCAGGGTACATAAACTTTGAGCTCATTTTTTAAGGCTTTAGAGGCCCTAGATGGAAAATTTGGGTGACGGGAACTTGTACTAGTCAAGCCTGTAGAGTGCTTCATCGCGTTTCTGAAATGGGGTTATAATAGTCAATCGGGTCAATGAGTGATGACTTATGGTCTCCGAAAGTTAGGTCACCTGAAATGGCAAAAAATGATTTTCCTTCAAAAATTTTGTTTGGGTTTCAAAAGTTATTTTGAGTCGACTTTGATGTAATAAATTGTAAAATAAAGTAATTCTAAGTCTGGTCGGCCTTATTGGCTAGAATTCTGGAACCTTCCCAAGCAGTGGAAAAATTGCCTATATAAGGAAGGCTGTAGTGTTATCTTAGGCAGTTTAGAGCAATTCAGAGTAGTCTAGGTAATAATTAGAGGCTTTGTCCTACAGAATGTTGTAAGGGAAAATTCCCATGTGGCCTTGCATATTGTAATTCTGAAATTTGTAATTCCACATTTGTGTAGATAATAAGAAGCCCATTTTCTGTTCTAGCGTATTGTTGTTATTTCTCTATTTATGTTATGTGTTTTTGGTATTAAGGGGAGCACCCTTCATTAGGATCAGTGCCTTAACCTAGGGCATAGAGTCACCCAATAACATACATCAACTCAGAACCCTAACTCAAATACCCTTGAACTGAGGATAAGTGCTTTGCCTATTACCCCTCTCACTCCCAAACCTGATCATCAAATTCTTGTCCAACCATGAACTCACTAGAATCACCTTAAAGACTTTAATCCTAACTTTTTTTGGAGCTCAAAGATAATTCCACAATACTCTTTGTTTACCATATGCTAACTCATTTTGTGACATTAACATATATGAGCCCAAGATCAAAACAAGAAGACCAACATAATCTGAGATTGGAATTCAAGTGTATTCTCATTAAAATCATAGAATCAATACATTACCAAGACAAAAAAAATGCTAAGAAAAAGACCCAAAATCTAGGCTCTCCTTGTTCAGTCCTTACACTGATTTTCAATATAATCATCAATAACCTATAAAAATAAAAAATTCTGCAATATATACCACTATTTATCTTGAAATCCCAAAAATCAAGATGCAACAAGCTACAAATGACTAGGGCAAGGGTTACGATTTTCACCCACCAAACCAACCAATATTCAATTAGAATTTACTGTATTTGGGGAAAATTGAGTAACCCGAAGAAAATAGATCCCAAAATGATCTTCATTAATGAGAAAGCCTCTGACATTGCACTGAAGATCATGAATTCACCATGCTAATCAATCTAACTATCCACCTACAACACACCTCAAGCAACTTTCACCCATTCCTTTATGGTACAATCCTCTGCAATTAATCATCAAACTCTCTGGACCACACTGCAGCACTTGACAAAATCCTATGTACCTGATCTAGCCACCCAAGCATTCAATTCCAATCCCCTCTACTACTGGAAAACCATTAAAATATTCAAATCTAAGAAAAATAGCTATATCATGGTGCGAGAAAGAAAATCGGTGCTTGACATTCAAATCTAGGTTTAGTTTATATCCCGACCGTCAGATCATCTCTCCTTCCCAGGCTCAGAGCTAACTCTTATAGGAATCCTGGTTTACATTTTCCCCTTAGTCGCAAGATCACACAGTCATCTTATTAACCTCAAGTTACCTTAGCGATTATGCAACTATAAGCCATTCTCTTAGTCGCCAAATAAACTTTCTTTATTCACATTTCTTTCAGCGAACCAGCGAACAAAGGCATTTCTCATTCACTGAATGAATCTCTTAACTGTCAATTTACTCTATGACCTTGATTGAACCATTGATCCTATCTCCATCTGATGGTCCATGCTAATTCACACCATCACTTCATCAACTAAGGTTAAGCCTCGCGAACATGTGACTAAGGCAAATTGCAAAATCGCTAAATAATTTTCTAACCCTGGGTTTCATTATGAGAACAAGTGAACAAGAGCCTTCACTAAATCACCAAATAGAATTCTAACCCTTAGTCAAGTCCCAGGATCAAACACTAGCCGTTGATCTTGTCTTCATCTTGTGGGTGTCACTAAAATGCTAGATATCTCATGACTTAACCATTTCTTTCATCAATCTGGTGATAACCGTGTTTGTTGAATCGCTAGATGTTAAGGCATAGACCGCTAGGAACCTAAGAAGATGCAACACATAGTCACTTTTTTTCTGAATATTTCATAACTTTGGGCCCGCCAACACATTCCACCTCAGTGGCATCACAGCCAATGGGAAACACACATGTCAGCACTTCTGTCAAAAGATTCAACAACCCGTCATTATCGAATCGGATGATAGGTGCATGATCGCATAGCCTGGAAAAATTTCACGTAATCAAGCACCAACCTTTGATCTAAAGTCCCTGACAATAGGCCCCACTAACAATCTCCACATCATCAAACCTGTGGCCAATGAAAAATGAACAACTCTGCAACACCTGGCAATGGGCCTACACAAATCTCTCTTTATTTGACTCATAGAAAGACTTAACTCCAAGCATTTAGTGAACATGTGATTGAGGCATTCTCTAAGTCGCAAAATATCTTGCTTAACCATGGTCAGGTCTGGAGAATATGCGAACAAAGCTTTCATTGAATCATTGAAACACTTTTCAACCCTGGGTCATATTCTGAGAACAAGTGAATACAAGCCTTCACTAAGTCGTTGAAAGTTCTTTTAACCATACTTTGACATTTCTCCATTTGCCTAGTCACTGAAAGATTTTGGCTATTATCTTTTGATTATGAGACTCAATGAACAAATGGTCTACTGAATCGCACAATACTTTAAACATTGACCATTCCATTATGTGATTAAGTGACTGAAAGATTAATACTTTGATTGCTTGATTCGCCCAATGCCCAATGCTTCTATCCTTAGCCAATCTTTTGAGAGAACTAGTGACTACTCCATTCACCCAATTGCCAAAACATTTAGAGCACTGCCAACTTATTATGACATTTAGTGACAAGAACAAACTTAAACCTCTGTGAAATTTTTGTCAAAACCGCCAAACATCTAGTGATTACACGACCATAGAAATTGGTGAATTGCCAGATAAAAGGAATATGCTTCATGAATTAGGTGATTAAGAGATCAAAAGGAAACATAGCTATATTCACTAGGTTTCTAAGAGTTTACATGAGACTGCCAGATATTAAGCGAACAAGAGACAACATACTTGTTGATTCATGAAAAGGTTGAAGTAACTGCTAGAAGACTTGGAGACTAGGCGACTAAAGAGACATTTTGACATGGGTTTAACACATTCACCAGTTCACTGAATAACTTACTAATATGAAACAAAGATGACATGATTCAGTGAACACTTCATAAAAATGAGCATGTGTAGAAAGGGAACTTAAGTTACCCGAAAAAGGTAATGACAAATTAGAACATGCCCTGGACAAACTAGGGTTTTCCTGTGTAATAGCTAGAAGTTTGAAAATTGAACTAGGGTTTATGCCAGAAATAAGGAAAAACATGCAGAGACCAAGGAAAATTATCAAATAGCTACATAAATTTTTTTTAGGTATTAACAGTGGCTCTATCTGGGGATGTATGCCTCTTGCAGGCATAGCAAGAATTTAGGATCACTAGGAGAGCAGACCACCTACTGGACAAAAACCATGAACAAGCAGAGAGCAACAGGACAAAACCCTATAAACTAAGATGAAAAGAATAGGAAGGAAACACAACACTATATAGAATATACAACATATACAGACCTAGCTATTGTTCGTGAAAAGTTAAATACCCTCAACTGAAGTATTTTTTCAAGAATTGTCCATGAACTGGCAATTCCTATATATCACCGTTTAGTTCTTTTACAATGTAAGAATCATGGCCCCATTTCTCATGAATTATATATGGCCCCAACCAGATTGGGTCAAATTTTCCATGTTTTCCTTTATCTTCCAATCTAGCATTCCATATCAATACCAAGTCATCTAGCTCAAACCTCCTTTCAACAGCTTTCTTGTCATACAGGTTCTTGACTTGTAAGTACAACCTGGCAATTCTTGAGGCTAATTCTCTTCTAATTTCATCTAACTTGATAAGATCTTCAATTCTTAATTGCATTTCATCATCTATATCATCATCATACAATTGAACAAACTTATACATTTCCAATAAGTTGTTCTGAGGCATCCTTGCATGTATCCCATACACTAAGTCAAATGGTGCACAACCAATTGCCTTCTTCATAGATACCCTGTCAGTCCATATAGCTAATGGTAACTTTGAATTCCATGCTATTTTATTCTTATCAAGGATCCTCTTGAGGACTTTTATCAAGCTCTTATTTGTTGATTCTGCCTGTCCATTTCCTTGTGGATGGTAGGGTGAAGAGTATGACATCTGAATTCCTGGACCTTTGCAAAAATATTTGTACTCATCTGACTTGAAGCACATTGCATTATTACTGACTATTCTTATAGGGCAACCAAGCCTAGTAAGAATCTTATTTAATAAAAAATCAGTGACCACCTTACTAGTTGCATTTCTTGTGGGGATAGCTTCTACCCACTTAATGAAATAATCAGTAGCAACTAGTATCCAAGAATGTCCCCCACTGGACCTGTTTGGTATTTCCCCTATGAAATCAATTCCCCATTGTTGGAAAGGAGCTTGCACTTCAACTGGCCTCAAAGGTACATTTCCTAAAAATTTTAGCTCACTAGAGAATCTTTGATAAGCATCACACCTCTTTACCAACTGTTATGCATCCCTAAAGATTGTGGGCCACTAGAAACCTGCTCTCAAGATTTTTTGAGTAGTGGTTTTACCCATGTAATGTCCTTCAAAAACTCCCTCATGCATTTCTTTTAATAACTTGTCAGCCTAATTTTCATCAGCACATTTTAAAAGTATGAAATCCAAATTTTTCCTATATAATTTGCATCTTACAATCACATACCTGATGGCTTGTAGCTTCAAATTCCTCTTCTTTTTGTCATCCATTTCTACTGGACACTTCATGTTTCTCAAGTAAAAGATAATATCTTGATACCAAATGCAATCATCCATATCACAAGTAGAATCAATCTCAGTTTGGTTTATCTGGTTTGTATCAAGATTGGATTGAGCCATCAACTTTTCCAACCCTTTTCCTCTGACCAATTTGGTAATCTAGATGTCAATATTGAATTCTTGAATTCTATTTATCCATCTACACCTTCTACCAAACACCTCCTGCTGTGAAAAAATATCCTTGATTTTTGCACTTGGTACAAAAGAAATCACAATTGCTCCCATCAGATAGCATCTAAAAGCCTTAACAACCCTCACCAATGCATATTCTTGTTTCTCATTGATATCATATTTTAGTTTAGTAGCTTGCAAAGATTTAGTAAAGAATGTAATAGGCTACTCATAACCCTCATCATTCTTCTGCAACAAAACTGTAGCAACAGTGTGAAAAGATGCAAAGGAAAATATATGCATTGGGATATTATAATCAGGTGCCTTGAGCATAGGGGCATCTATGATAGCCTGCTTGATATTGTTGAAAGCTTCACCAAGCTCACCTTCCCACTGATAATAGATCATTTCTTCAACATCTTAGATATAGGCCTAGTGACCTCAGCAAAATTTGTCACAAATCTCCTCAAGAAATTCACCTGGCCAAAGAAAGATTGAATTCCCTTAAAAAATTTTGTCCTAGGGATTTTTTCAATAGCTACCACCCTCTTAGGGTCAATTCTTACTCCTTGCCTTCCAACCAAGTGGCCAAGCAACTTACCCTCAATGACACTGAATGCACATTTCCTTGGATTTAATGAAATGCCATATTCCAAAGCCCTCACAAATATTTTTTCTAAATGAGTACAATGATCTTCTTCCTTCTTGGAATAGGAAGTTAAATCATCTTGATAAACAACAAGGAAATCATTTATGCAAAGGCAACATCCATTTCCCTTTGAAAATTTGCACCAGCATTTGTGAGACCAAAAGGCATTCTCACATAAACATATGTCCCCCAAGGTGTGGTAAAAGTTGTTTTAAATTGTTTAGATTCCTTCACAATTACTTGATCATAACTAGAGAAACCATCCATCATGGACATTAATTTAGATCTGGTCACTCTTTGCAACATAGCTTCCATATTAGGTAGACAATAGTTATCCTTTAATGAGCTAATGTTCAAATTTCTAAAATCCACACAAAGTCTAATGTCACCATTCTTTTTCCTGAGAGGGACCAAATTTGAAACCCAAGAAGAATGCCTGATGGGCTTGATAATTCCATCATCTCTTAGCTTCATTAATTTTTCTTGCATCTTAGGTTCCAAATTAGGATTTATAGGCCTTTGTTTTTTCCTAAAGGGTTTTGTATCTTCCTTCAAAGGGATGACATGCTAGAACAAGTCTTCTCTATAAACCTTTAGGTCATCATATGACCATACAAAAACATGTCTAAATTTTCTTAATAACTCAATCAAGGACATCCTTACTTTGTGAGACATATCCTTACCAATATAAACCCTCTTAGGTGTCCCCTATGTTCCAAGATTTATCTCTTCCAGATTCATATGATCTTCCTTTTTAATATCCTTCTGAACTTTGTCCTGGCTATCAAACATAGTTTCTAGAACAAGTCCCTTAGGAACTTTGTTAGTTTTAAGTTGCAAGACTTCACTACCAAGGACAACTTCTTTTCCTTCTATAATCTCAACCAAGGCTAAACAATCTAACTCCTGACCATGATACTGATCTTCACAATTCAAAAATCTCAAGATATCCTGGTCATCTTCAAAAACTTGCCAATTCTCAACATTGTTTGGTATACTAGGCCTAGTCTGAATTTCAACTTTAGAGAGGCCAGCAAAAGTGATGTCACTAGGATTGATTTCTATATTGGCTAACAAATCAGCCATCATTTTTTACTCCTCTCCTTCCACTCAATATTAAAGGCATCAAAACACTCAACCAAATCCCACACAGTATTTCTATACTATTTCAACCTTTTGTTCCTGGAAGCATACACTGACCTTATTTGGGACACCACTAATTCAGAATCCCCAATAACCTTTATACATTTAATTCCATGCTTGCATGCCAATCTCAATCCTATCAGAAATGCTTCATATTCTACTATATTATTGGTACAAAATAAATTCAATGTGAAAGAGAATTTGTAAGTGCTCCCACTAGGAGATATGAGTAAAATACATGCACTTTCTCCATCTTTGCAGCTAGCACCATCAAAGTAAATCATGCACAAATCACCCTTCATAGACTCAGAACTTATCTCTTTAGCAAAACATGGCAACACAGGCTCCTCCTCAAGTAAGGTGACCTCAGCTCTGAAAGCATTGATATCAGTATCTACAAAACAAGTAACCTCACTATCAATATTCTTTTCAATCATATGAGTTACCCTTGGTTCCTTTTCAATCTTAATGGACTGACCATCAAAATTGAAAGTTGCAAAAGAAAGATCACACTGCTAACTTCCACCCATGAAAATACTCCATTTTCTAGATAGTAACATCCCATAATGAGGAGGGATATCCACTACCAAAACACTCATGGTTAATTCTTTCTCTGGATAGGCCACCAATCTATAAGGCATTGAATTTATAGTCCCTATGATTGGTACTTCTCTTTGATCCATTGCACAACACCTGCCTTGATTTGTATCAACTTTGAGGCCTAACTTTTCCATAATTTTAAAAGGCATGATAGTATTAGAAGCACCTGAATCAATCATACAATTTCTTAATTTATTCCCATTCACAATGATACTTAGGAAGAATAGGTCTATGTTTTCAAGGCTAGCATTGATAGAATTATCCAAATATATAGGTGGTATCTAAGATACCAATCCTTGGACCTCCATCTCCTTTGGAACTTTAGCTTGAGGTTCATTGCATGCAACATCATTATTATGAACCTTATCTACCCATGCAATAGCCTGATCCTTATGCTCATGAATCCTTAACAATTTTGACAATGGAACCTTAACAATTATCTAAGATAGTATGGCCAACATATCAATAGGAGCAGAGGGAGGAATCTCAATCTGCACTGCTTTAGTGTCTTTTTGTTTATTAGATGTATGAGTTATACTAGTGACTTTCATCTTTTCATCTTTAGCCATTGTGTTAACTGGCTTTTCTATTTCAATAGAAATTTTTTTAACTCCAACTCCCCTAGGTTCCCATTTCTTACCTTTTACACTCTTGAATCTCACCAAATGATCATTTTTTGACTTATTCTCACTAGGTTCTTCGGAGTTAGTGTTCTTTATAAACATTCTTGTAGCTTTCCCATTTGCATCCCCTGCCACCATGCCTCTATTTTGCACTTGGGCTATCATTTCTGCATTAATTCTATCCATCTCTTCCTTTGAAGGTCTTCTCAAATTTACTGTTTCTAAGGAGGAATTCATGCTGCATATCTTTTCATCAATGTCATCATTATCAGAAAAACCCTCCTGATGGAAAAGTTCCCTATTGTGTCTTTTCAAACACACATCTACTTCTTCATCAATATCAGAATCACCTTCATATCCAAAATATGAAGTGGCCATGTCGCACCCAATGTCATCATGATCCTCTTCCTGATTTAACTCCTCATTGTTATCATCTTGATATGCTGACATGGATTGTGCAACCACACAATGCTTTGCAAAATGAGGAGATTGGCATGCCATGCACCATGGTGTTTCCTCTATAACATTCATAGAGGATCTTTGTAAAGGATTAGGGACAACTTTATCATTATTTCCTCTTGCATCAAGGACAATAGGCTTGCCATCCTTCCATTGGCTGTTGTAGGGATAATTTTGCAGTCTATTTTGCCTATTGAAATTATTGTTGAACTGAGGCTTTTCATTGGCAAGAGCATTACTATTCCTATTATTAGGTTCTTTCAAGGATTTCAATGCATTCAACACCTTATCCAATTTGTCTTCCTCCTATTTCTTGTTCCCTACATTTCTTTCATTATCCCATTTATATTTCTTGTCTCCAAACAACTTTGGATCATCCCTTTTCCCACCCAATTTTCTTGATATTTTCATATTGTTTTCAATGTTGACAACAATCCTAAAAGCATATCTAAGATTTCTTGGTTCCTTGTCCCTCAAAAAATATCCCATTTTTCCATCAAAGGCATTGAAGTATGTGGTCAAACAAACATTATCATCTAGTCTCATGACTTGAAACAGCTTATGCATACCCTTTTGAAATCTCATATTGAACTCAGCTACAGATTCATTCTAATTTTTCCTTATAGTGTTGAACTCATTCAACATGAAACTAGCATTAGGCCTATCACCATATTGTTCTTTGAAATATCTTTCAAAATAATCCCAAGTGTCAATACATCTGTCAAGGAGTCTCTTAAACCAATCTCTAGCATCCTTCACCAAAGATTGAACAAACAATTTCATGACTACATCCTCATGCTCTATCTCATAATCATTTAGCATATCAAAAAATAACCTAAGATGTTCCTCACAACTAATGGCATTGTTACTAGCAAACTTAGGTACCTTATCTCTTATATCAGTTGGAAAAGCATTTGGGTAGCTAGGTATTCCATCAAAACTAATTTGCCTATAGCCTTCTAATTGCATAGGTCTTCTTTGAAAACTTGAACTACTGTTCACCTTAGGGTCAATATTTTTATCTACATTCCCACCCATATGTATATTTGACTATTTATTAGGGTCAACAGCTGATTTGGTAGATGCGGTAGGAATTAGATCACTAGTAGTAGCATTACTAAGTGGAACAGTAGTAGTTATAGATGGCATACCTATTTCAATAGCAGATGGGCCAAGAGCACTTGCAGATGAGGCCTTCAAGAACTGGATCTTTCTTCTTTTTTTTGCAATGGAAGCTTCAATTTCAGCTCTCTCTAACTCTTTAGCTAAATCTTCATCTTCTTTTCTTTTTCTTTCTATCTCTCTATCCTTATTTGAAAAGGGTGGTAGGACCCCGGGTATTGTCAATGATTTTCTTGTTTGGTGTCCCACCATCTTTTGTTTTCCCTTTTCACCAACACCAATAGTAAGCCTAGTAATCTCATGCCCATCATTATCCTTAGGGAGGGAAGGATAACTCTGCACCTATCTATTCATAGGTCCCTTGTCAAATTCATGGTCTTGCAGTAAGCGCTCCTACTCACTTCTCAAAGCATCAAGATCACTGAAGATATCATGCTGCAAAGTCTTAGGAGTAGAGGCAAGCATCTTGTTTCTCTCCTTCAACTCATTAATATTTCTAAGAAGAGACTCTCTTTCTATCAGAGCATTCACTTTCTCAACTTCTCTCTCCTTTTGTAATCTCTTGTGTATGGCATCTTGCTCTGCCAACTGTAACCTTAGTGTACTCAAATCATCTGGGTCTATCATAATATCATTAGAACTTGATGACACATCCATATCAGTAAGGCTTTGATATGGGAAATGGACCTATCTTGGTCTCATGGGTTGCCTTCTAAACATATCCTCATCAGGATCCAAATTTGGCCCAAAACCCCTTTCTTTGGCTTGTTCATCCTAACTGGCAGGTAATGAACCCTTATCTTGAAATACTACCTCTAGGTTATTATAAAATCTATCTTCAAAATGACCACCATCTGATTTTGAACTTTTGTATTGTGAGTCTTCCTCATTAGAGGATGCATGTGGTACTCTACTTCTAGCATTTCTTTGTTCTCTCATGGGAGCACTAGTAGACTCACCATCTCTTTGGATCCAACTCTTCTTTTCCTATCTAGGTAACTGTTCCAGAGTAACCTCCAGCTTTTTCTTGACAAAGGACCTAGTATTCCTTCTATTGTCCATGATTGCAATCTATAACACTAGTTCTAATCCTTTTGAGTTTCCACCCACCTAAGTGGGAAATCTTTAAATTCTCAAAGACAACAACTGAATACAACAAGAAAAACAAGAGTCCACCTAATAACTTTATTCTCTAGACTCTCCCCAATAGAGTCACCATTTTGTTAGTTGTCTTTTCTTTCTACTTGTAGGTTTACACCATGACTGAAAAATCAATATCACTGACTCTATTACCACTCCAAAGTCTACAAGGAAAAGGGCCAATTAACAAGGATCAACAAGGATCCTCCTACACCTTGAGCCTAAATGCTCAGGCAGGTGTACCTTTGACTCACTTCTTCAAAGGAGTCAAAAAATATTATACAACTATACCCTTTACAAACTAGTTTTAAAGATTTCATCATTTGTATTTGTGTGATTGATGATGGTAAACTACTTCCAGAGAAAGGATTAGTGCCTTAACCTAGGGCATAGAGTCACCCAATAACATACATCAACTAAGAACCCTAACTCAAATACCCTTGAACTTAGGATAAGTGCTTTTCCTATTACCCCTCTCAGTCCCAAACATGATCATCAAATTCCTATCCAACCATGAACTCACTGAAATCATCTTAAAGACTTTAATCCTAACTTTGTTAGGAGCTCAAAGATAATTCCACAATACTATTTGTTTATCATATGCTAACTCACTTTGTGACATTAACATATATGAGCCCAAGATCAAAAAAAGAAGACCAACATAATCTGAGATTGGAATTCAAGTGTATTCTCATTAAAATCTATGAATCAATACATTACCAAGACAACAAAATGCTAAGAAAAAGACCCAAAATCCAGGCTCTCCTTGTTCAGTCCTTACACTGATTTTCAATATAATTATCAACAACCTATAAAAATAAAAACTTCTATAATATATACCACTAGTCATCTTGTAATCCCAAAAATTAGGATGCAACAAGCTACGAATGATTAGCACAAGGGTTAGGGTTTTCACCCACCAAACCAACCAATATTCAATCAAAATTTACTGTATTTGGGGAAAACTGAGCAACCTGAAGAAAATAGATCCCAAAATTATCTTCATTAATGAGAAAGCCTCTGATGTTGCACTAAAGATCATGAATTCACCATGCTAATCAATCTTATTGTCCACCTGCAACACACCTCGAGAAACTCTCACCCATTCCTTTACGGTACAATCCTCTGCAATTAATCATCAAACTCTCTGGACCACACTGCAGCACTTAACAAAATCCTATCTACCTAATCCAGCAGCCCAAGCATTCAATTCCAATCCCCTCTATCACTGGAAAAACATTAAAATATTCAAATCTGAGAAAAATGGCTATATCATCATGTGAGATAGCAAATCGGTGGTCGACATTCAAATCTGGGTTCACTTTATATCCTAACCACCAGATCATCTCTCCTTCCCAGGCTCAGAGCTAACTCTTATAGGAATCTTGGTTTACATTTTCCCATTAGTCACAAGATCACACAGTCATCTTATTAACCTCAAGTTACCTTAGCGATTATGTGACTATAAGCCATTCTCTTAGTTGCCAAATAAACTTTCTTTATTCACATTTCTTTTAGCGAACTGGCGAACAAAGGCATTTCTCATTCGCTGAATGAATCTCTTAACTATCAATTTACTCTATGACCTTGATTGAACCATTGATCCTATCTTCATCCGATGGTCCATGCTAATTAACACCATCACTTCATCAACTGAGGTTAAGCCCTACGAATGCACGACTGAGGCAAATTGCGAAATCACTGAATAATTTTCTAACCCCTGGTTTCATTGTGAGAACAAGCAAACAAGAGCCTTCACTGAATTGCCAGATAGAATTCTAACCCTAAGTCAAGTCCCACAATCTAACACTGGCCATTGATCTTATCTTCATCTTGTGGATGTCATTGAAATGCTAGATATCTAATGACTTAACTATTTCTTTCAGTGATCTGGCGATAACCGTGTTTGTTGAATCACTAGATGTTAAGGCATAGATAGCCAGGAACCTAAGAGCACACAACACACAGTCACTTATTCACTAAATATTTCATAAATTTGGGCCTACCAACACATTCCACCTCAGTGGCCTTACAGCCAATGGGAAACACACATGTCAACACTTCTGTCAAAAGATTCCACAACCCATTGGCATCAAATTAGATGATAGGCACATGATCACATAGCCTAGAAAAATTCCATGCAATCAAGCGCTAATTGTTGATCTAAAGTCCCTGAAAATAGGCCTCACTAACAAGCTCCACATCATCAAATCCATGGCCAATGAAAAATGAACAACTCTGCAACACCTGGCAATGGCCCTGCAAAAATCTTTCTTTATTTGACTCGCAGAAAGACTTAACTCCAAGCATTCAGTGAACACATGACTCAGGCATTCTCTAAGTCATGAAATATCTTGCTTAACCATGGTCAGGTCTAGAGAATACACAAACAAAGCTTTTTCTGAATCATTGAAACACTTTTGAACCCTGGGTTAGATTCTGAGAACAAGTGAATACAAGCCTTTGCTGAGTTGCTAAAAGTTCTTTTAACCATACTTTGACATTTCTCTATTTGCCTAGCTGCTGAAAGATTTTGACTATTATCTTTTGATTACGAGACTCAGGGAACAAAGGGTCTGCTGAATCATGCAATACTTTAAACACTGACCATTCCATTATGCGATTAAGCGACTGAAAACTTAATACTTTGACTACCTAATTTGCCCAATGCCTAATGCTTCTATCCTTAGCCAATCTTTTAATAGAACTAGCGATTACTCCATTCACCCAATCGCCAGAACATTTAGAGCATTGCCAACTTATTACAAGATTTAGCGACAAGAACAAACTTAAACCTCTGCCAAATTTTTGGCAAAGCCGCCAAACATCCAGTGATTACACGACCATAGAAATTGGTGAATCACCAGATAAAAGGAATATGCTTCATGAATCAAGTGATTGAGCAATCAAAAGGAAACATAATTGTACTTGCCAGGTTGCTGAGAGTTTACATGAGACCACCAGATATTAAGCAAATAGGAGACAACATACTCGCTGATTCGCGCAAAGGTTGAAGTAACTGCTGGAAGACTTGGAGACTAGGCGACTGAAGAGACATTTCAACATGGGTTTAACACATTCGCCAATTCACTGAATAACTTACTAATATGAAACAAAGATGACTTGATTCAGTGAACACTTCATAAAAATGAGAACGTGCAGAAAGGGAACTTAAGTGACCCGAAAAAGGTAATGACAAATTAGAATAGGGCCTGGATAAACTAGGGTTTTCCCTTGTAATGGCTAGAAATTTGAAAATTGAACTAGGGTTTATGCTAGAAACAAGGAAAAACATGCAGAGACCAAGGAAAATTATCAAATAGCCATAGAAATTTTTTGTAGGTACCAACAACGCCATTTCACTTTTTTTTTTCATAGCCAAATCTTCCTTTTACCACACAAAGAACATGCCATTTGTTCAGTTTTGTAAAAAAAAATTTGTGTAATTAGTAATTAGTAGATTAAATGAAGATAACACCTTTATCAGTTTAATTAGCATATTATTATCATATCAGATAAAGTATGTTTAAGGATTGTTGGGACTGGTCCTTTCGCATGTATTAAACATAATAGAGTTTTCAGCGTATTATTATCAATCTATTTCTTTGTTCTAAACATGCCATTGGTTCAGTTTTGTAGATTTTTTTTTGTGTTAAATGCATTTTTTTTGAGGAGGGATCTTGTTCTGAGGAGATTGATGAAGATTGTGCACCTCAAAAACCAATTCATAAGGTACTGATCATGTTTTTGATTTGCTTATATTTTTGGATTGGTAAATCTCCTTATAAGTTTCATGTCCTTTCTTTTGATTACTATGGATGAGATATATATCTTACATTTAACATTCAACTTCTTCACATTTTAGAATATGTAGTGTTTTTTTTGAGGATTTTACCAAATCAAATTTTAACATAAACCGAAAATACAAAATTGGTATCTCACCCTTTCAACTTGACAAAATATTTGCATTTGACCAATAACTGCAAGCAACTGAATGATAAATCCACATACCTGTATCTTTGTAAAATATCTAGAAAATCAAAAAGATGGCTAAGTGGCTACCACCTTGATTTTTATCTACTAAATATGGGGAAAAAAAGCACCAAAAAGAATTGAATAGAAAACATGATTGGTCATTTAAAAGAGCATTCATGTTCAAATAAAAAGCAATGACTTCTCTCGTGCTCGATTAGCTTTCACCCGCTCATTTTCTCCCACTCCTTTTCTCTACAATCAAAATAAAAATGATTTGGTAGTTTCAAAATAGTGAATCAATATCCTTGAGCACAAGCACCAATAACATCAACTATTTTGATCTATGGGTACCCTAATATTGGCAAGAGTTCTTTTATTAATAAGATTACTCTGCAAGCTTGAAGAAGTGATATATTTTGGCAAATGAAGAGTGGAAAGATGATGATATTCCTAAATTCATGGATGGACACAATGTTGCAGACAGAATGGGAAGACATCTTTCTAGCATGGCCTTGGATCCTTTGACAATTGGGGTAGGATCTAGACCCAGGCTAAAAAGATGTCTTCCAAACTGTTGTGGAATTATCCCTTCTTTGGCCTCCACTCATTCCTCTTCTCAAAAATAGTTATCTAGAAACTTTGGATACTATTTCTCATCCATGCACGAAATGTGCTAGTGATAATATAAAATTACTTTAGGCCTCCACTATTGATGAGATCTACAAGTGTAAAATGTTTTTGCAAGACTGGGATCAATTTGTGCAGTGTACATAAATGCAAGGTGGTGATTATTCTCGACGATTGACAGGTTAAGTCTTCCTAGCCTTACCTGTGTGTGTGAAATTTGTACCTGACTATAGACACAACACTTCAGTAAATCATTAGAGGTTAGCTAGAAATTGAAATCTTGCAAATAACTGGAAACTAATCTAACTAGGCAATTTACTACCTTCTAGTAGATGTGAGTGTGAATTCTCATATTTGAGCGAGATTAGTGACCTAGATGACACCTAAATGAAGGATTTAATGCAAAACTAATATGAAATATGAATGCAAATTACTCTGTATTTTTGGTATTTTCTATGCAATAAGAATGAAAACTGATATGAATATGTAGCTAAGCTATTTTTTTGATATTTTGATGCAAATATGATGGAAAAACTGATATGAAATCTAAGCTAGATGAAATTGATATGAAGCTAATCTGATATGCAATTATTCTAACAAATATGCTAATATGCTATGAAAACTAAAATTGAAATTCTCACAATAGCCTTGATTCTCAAAGTTGAAATCTTCAATCACCAATTCTACAACATAAGGATGCAATTTTCTAGATCTCAAATGAGGAGTTGAAGGCTTGTTTATATAGAAAAACCAGGGCTTTGGGTGTGCATTGAAAAAGCCATAAATCACTCAGGTTGATTTCTGAGTTTAGAGGTAATTAACTCATAAAATCATGCAAAAACAAGCAACTAACAGCTTTTGACTCAGATCAGCAGTTGAGTTTCTAATAGATAACAACTTGCTTTGATTTTCTGATTTCAAGTTTAGCTACTGTTTGAATGTGCATAATAATAATGAATTAATTAAATAAATAAATTGATTTATTTCCAACTTATCTAATTTTTGAATAAAAATAATTGATTTATGGGTTAATCAAATATTTAAATCAAACTTTATCCAAAATTACAATATTAAATTGACAATTTGATATAATTAATTAAATAAAATATTTAATCAATCATTTGTAGGAGATTTTGATTTATTGCCATTTTTAAATATCATAATTGAGAATAATTCAATTAAATTCAATTAAATAATTAAGTGACAATATTTAAACTCAATTAATTAAATATGATGAATATTCAATTAATCAAACTTAGGATAAATATGATTTATCACCAAATAATTATAAAATTAAATATAATTGTGATGATTAAGAATATTACTAGGAATATTCTCCGATGCAGATTTTAGGATAATCAATTATAATTTGATAATGTTCAGATGTGCCTTAGGTTAGGCCTTCGATGTCGATTTTGTTTGATTTGATGAAGTAGGTTAATAAACCTATAGCCCATTTTTGGGGTATTACATTTTTCCCCTCTTTGAATTTTTGTGTGAAGCGCAAGAGTTCAAAGATAGTCTATGTATGATATAGAAATCAATGATCTGATATGAGATTGCAATTGATATGAAATAGAAACTATGATATGAGACAAAGATTGATTCAAAGATTGGAAGATATTAGGTCCTGAAAGACCAAAGATATGGAAACTATAACAGTAATGAACCCATGATTGTAAAGAAGTGTCAGAACACCTGATTCTGAACCTTATGATTGCAAAGAAGTGAGTGACTGATTCCAGACTCAATTGTCCTTATATTGAATCACATTGGTATCACATTTGAACCCTTCAGTTACCGAAGAATCAAGAAAATAACACAACTGAACCAATAGTTACAAAAAATGATACAATTTACAAGATTAAGAAAATACCAGATTGATATGGATCTTGATGAATCTGATATGCCCCAAGTGATGATAGTTTTGATTTTCCCCAAGTGACGAGGACTTTTGATGTATCAATAACTAGACGTGGTTGTTGTCTTGATTACTGAGGAAAGATATGGTATGAATTGAATTTTATTGAGATATATAGACTTTGAATGATGTGTAATACCATGCCCCCTTTGGGATTAAAATTGAATTCTGAAAAGAAAAGTCAGCATTGATAGTTTAGAAGTGTATGCACCCTAAAATGGTCGCCTAGACTTTGGGCCCCCATTTAGCAATTTGTCAAATCCCTGAATCAATATTTTCAAATATCAATTATATCAATTTCCTTGATCAAATCATAATCAATTCAATGTTTCCTAAGGTTTGAGCCTTATTTAATTTAAAAGAGAAAAAAATAAAAATCTTATTTAATTAAGAGAACATGCTCTCTTTTAATTAATTAAAAATCTCTTTTAATTAAATAATAAAATCACTTTATCCTAAGCCTTTATTTAATTAAAAGGAATTTCCTCCCCTTTTATTTAAATAAAAAATCTCCACTTTTCTTCTTATCCTATGTTGCACAAATAAAGCATTATTATTATTTTATAAAAAGGGAAAAAGCACTTTTTGTCTTATGTGGGACACATAAGTCAACTCCTATTTTCCTATTGGAGGATATTTGTGCACAAGGATCAAGCTTCTTTTTTTCTCCATCGTTGATTAAGTCTTTTACTTCTTAATCTCAATGGTCCATTTTCATCTCATTTTTTATAAAAGGAGAGCTCTCTCCTTCATTTTCATATCTTAGATTTTTATGCTAATGTTATGCTGTAAGTTTTCTAGGTCATTTGGAGCTCTTTGAAGACATTCTTGCATTCAAGCTTTGAAGACATTGTTGTTGCATTTTATTTCGCTTATTTTCTTACATCATAGTTGCATAATCATGGCATTTTAGTATAGATTTCCTTTATGCAATAGATTAATCTCACATAGCTTAATAGGAGGATTTGTAACACTGGTATTTTCCTTTCATAGCATAGCTTGCATCTTTCATTCTCATAGATTAGTTTGCATTGCATTGCATCTATATTGATTTTATTGGAGATATTGGCATTGTTTCCCTTGTCTTTGATTTGGAATCTCTCATTGTGTGGTTGACTAGCAAGGTCATGAGTTTATAGCTCTAGCTGAGAGCAATTTTACAAATCTTGCAACTCCATGCATAGAGAGCTATGGATCGATTTGTGAGGGCTCATTCTTGAGTTTTTTTGCATGTAAGGATTTATAGAAGTGCGGTCATATTTTTACCATACATTTTTGGTGCCCACCAAAAATGTATTATTTGCTAGTTATCATTGCTTCTAACAATTGATTTTTAGATCTAACCCTAGGGTTTGCATAAGTTGGATATACATTGCATATCTTGTTTGCTTATTTTCTTGTCTTGTTCATTTGAAGGTGCTCTTGCTTTCATGGAAAATGCTTAAAACAAAGCGTTGGACTTGAGGTACTTTATTCCATCTCTACAACATTTGGATCTTGGGATTAAAATTGAACCTCTCATGTGTTTGGCTTGAGTGTTTACATGCTTTCATAGAACACATTTCAATTGATGCTCTTAATGGGAAATGAATGAACATAGATTTGCTTTCATAAAAGTTTGTGTAAGTGAATGCTTGTGTTAAAACCTTAAGTAATTCTTGGTTCCAATATCAAATATCTCATTGAGTAATTGAGGGCATGGATTCATTCCTTGTTTACATAGGGAGTTAAATGCACCACTTTTTGGACTCACTCTATGTTTGTTTGGAAAGTTAAATATTCCATTGATTCAACCCTTTGTCATTTGTGAGTAGTATTGATAAGCAACTTTAGATTTCTTTTGATTGATCTTGTTAGCTAAATTGGGTGTTGGACTCGCTTATTTATAATCACCCCTCATTACCACCCTTTGGATGCAAGATCAACATTCATACATAGGGGAGGGGTCTACTTGAAAAGAGCGTTAAGTGTTCCACAAAGTTTCCCCCTTTTTATGCTTTCTTGATCTCATTAGTTTTCTAAGGTGTGGACTCACTTTGAGTTTGTGTGAGGAGTTAAATGTTCCACTTTTGGACTCACTTTGAGTTTGTGTGAGGAGTTAAACGTTCCACTTTTGGACTCACTTTGAGTTTATGTGAGGAGTTAAATGTTCCACTTTTGGACTCACTTTGAGTTTGTGTGAAGAGTTAAATGTTCCACCTTGTGGACTCACTTCACATTCACTTGAAGAGTTAAATGTTCCACTTTTTGACTCGCTTCACATTCACTTGAAGAGTTAAATGTTTCACTTTTGGACTCACTTCAAATTTACTTGAAGAGTTAAGTGTTCCACCTTTAGTGCTTTAAATACTTTTGATAGTGAATTACTTAATTTTATTTTTTAGAAGGCCTGCTTGGGGACACACCACCTCAAGGGATGACCTTAACTCCCATGTTTCGATGGAGTATAAATAGTGGGTGGTGAATCAAAAGACACCTCTCTTGGGAATTGAGTTTGATATCACTCTTGGCTAAGCCTCAAAGAACTTGATACCTTTGAGAAGTGAAGGAGGAGATTTGGGTTACCGTCTCCCCCTGGCTGTGTGATTTTGGATTCTTCTCATCTATAGATTTGGGCATCATGTACCTTGCATATATCGAGGAATCCTTTTAGAAAGCCACGTATATCCTTGTAGACAGCTTGTTAAGGTGTTGTTGTGTTCTATGTGCCTGCTAAAACATTTTCAAGAACATACACAAGTAGAACCTTTAAGGAGTAGAAATACTAAGTCACTATACTTGTTCATGCGCAAGGTTGCTTTGCCCCTTGCTCATTGTTTGAAGACATTTTCTTGCTTGAACTCCTTGATTGTTGTCTTATGTGCTTGATAAAATGCTGGAAATCTGTTAATGTGTCTGATTAAACCACAAAACAACTGAATTCCTGAGTTGAAACACCCAACTTTTTTACAGCTTGCTCAATTTTCTATCCTAACATTAGAGACTTGTTTTGACTTTAAATCTCTAGTTTTTGCCCTCTAGGAATAGCATCAATTGGTTTACAAGGCCACTTTGGAAATAGTTGTCAGGTTAGAAGGTTATTCCTGGTGAGAAAGCTTATCTCTAGAATTGTTAGCTACATTCTTGGAGAATTTTAGTGCTCTTATTGTCCAAATCACTTTCATTTAATCAATTTCAATTATATTTTGGCCTTGTCCAACCTCCTAATTCAATGCAAGGTTATTCATCCTTTTATTTTAGCACCTCTTTGACAGTGTTGGTAAAGCCCCTTTATTTCTATCTTTTCATTTCATTTTGGACAATAGAGAACTTTGATTATCCTAGTTTGGTGTTGACACTTTGCGAGGTCACCCTATCATTAAGAATCTCTTTCTTTCATGTCAGTTACAACAAGGTGCCGAGTCAATCAAGGGAAGCAACCCCCTATTGTCTTTAGTCAGTTACCACCAGTTAAGACTCATCAACAACATAAGGGAAAATGACCCCTTTTTGATCAATCTCCTAAGAGTGAATCTAAGATTTGTTTTAATCTAAAAGGTAATCCTAGTGAAGTGAGTACCTATCTAGCACCTATTTCATCAAGTATGGACATGAGTTACACCTTCACTCGACAACAAAGAGAAGTAATGAACCAGACTCTTGATGACATATTTCAACGGCATAGGGGTAACATGATGTCTATTGGGTTTGCATATGCTAGTCCACCTGGATCACCCCTGATCAACACAAGGTATCTTGATGCTCACCAACAAGCTGAGAGACATCACCAACAAACTCACTCTGATTCAGGGTCACAACATGAAGACCAAAGCAATGAGTCTAGTGAACACCACATCAATGCAGCCAATGCAATCAGATAGTCAAGGCAACCTTCTCCACTTAG
Organism: Chamaecyparis obtusa; assembly: GCA_027943335.1. Lineage (NCBI taxonomy): Eukaryota > Viridiplantae > Streptophyta > Pinopsida > Cupressales > Cupressaceae > Chamaecyparis > Chamaecyparis obtusa. Next base: position 472,095 of record BSBK01000136.1, on the reverse strand, counting down.
AGATACCTCTCGATATGCAAATACGAGATTGAAGAGAATTGAAAGGGAGAAGAAAGCCTATCTAGATGAACAAGCTGCTAAAAAGGAGAAATTTAGACAACTAGAGGAAGAGGAATGTGCATTATTGGACATAAGGAAAAGAGTCACTCAAGAAGAAGAAGATAGACTCTATGCATAACAACTCCAAAACCAATTCAATGGGAGGGGTACTAATAGTGGGACCCACTCACCCCCATCTACTCCCTCACCAAATCCTAGAAGAAGGTCAAGGATGCCCTCAAGATCTCCAAGTCCTAGAGGTAGAAGGACTTCAAGATATGATCACCATAGGAGACAGTCACCTCCTAGACTTTCAAAGCAACCCTACCAACAAGCACATCATGGCTCACAACATGGAGGAAGTTATGCCAACTTTGATCATATAGATTTTATGACTATGCAACAAGAAACATCCTTTCAAGCATATGTAGAAAGGTATGTGGAAAAAAACAAGGATTAGTTCCTAGAAAGTCTCATCAACAAAGGTGCTAAAGTCCCATATAATTTTGATGTGGACCGAAAGGTCAAGAAACAAGATCCATCAACTAATGAGGTGATCAAACAACTTCAAAAGGATATAGAAAGGATGAGGGCTCCTAATAGCACATTTAATTTGGACTCCATATGTCCCAACCCAATTGACAAGAGTGTGGTGTTGGTTGAGTTTCTTAAGAAAGTTGAGTTTCCAACCTATGACAAATATGATGGCGTTGGTGACCCTTACGACCATGTTAGATAGTTTTACATAATGAGAATTTCTTTTCACCATGAAGACTCCTACTTGATGAGATTATTCCCAAGGAGTCTCAAGGGTCAAGCCATGGAGTGGTTTACTAACCTTACTCCTCCAGTTAAGACATTTAGAGAGCTTGTGGAAAGATTTGTTCAACATTTTTCTTACAAATTATCAAGGTCGGTCACCATGCTTGATTTGTGCAAACTCAAACAAAATCAAGGAGAACCTTTTGTTACCTTTCTACAAAGATGGAGACATTTATGCTTGAAGTATCCTAGGACAATTCCTGAGGAGGAAAGAATAGACATCATTGTGAGCAACTTGGTACTGGAATTAAGGTATGAAGTAAGGAAGATCCCATTTAATTCTTTTGATACCATGGTAGAAATGGCATGTCGCATAGAGGATGTCCTAAAAGAATAAGGAATTTTGGCCAAAACAACTAATAACAATAATGGCCAAAACAACAATAATAATGGTAATAAGGACAAAAAGAACTCCTATTGGAATAAGAATAAGCAAGTTGTCAATGATGGAGTTGTTGACTCATCACAACCTAAGAATTAAGGAGTTCTTAATCTCTCTAATGCAGTCCAAGCCATGAAGTTGCAAACATCTTCAGCACAACAAGAAAATAAACCCAAGTATCAAGGGAAACCTAAAATAGAAAAGAGACAATTTACCAAACTTGGGGACTCCTATGCAGACATATTCAGGACATTAATTGCTCATAATTTGGCACAACCTCAGGATCCTATAAAGGTTCGCATACCAGATCCTAAACCTCATTGGTGGGATGAGAAGGCTTTCTGTGTCTTTCACAATGGAATTGGACATGATATAGAAAATTGTTTTAAACTTAAGCATCTTGTCCAAGATCTTATTGAAAGCGAAAGATTACAAGTTGATGGTTTAACCACTAATGCGGATCACAAAGCTTTTAAAGAACCCTTGCCCAAATATGAGAAAGTAGAGAATTATAACAACAAGAACGACAAGGCTGCTATCAACTACACCTACACAAATGCTGAAAATGTTATTAATATGCTTGAAGTTGTTGATGATAATGTCAACATGATGAGAGGGAAAGACCCTTATGGATATGATGTAGATTCAATTCCTATGCCTGATGAAGGACCTGTTGTGGTACTAAGAGGTCCTCACTCATGAAGGATGTCTGAACCCCTCAATGCAATCACTAGGAGTTAGTCTCAAGCTCCCATTGTTATTAGAGGTCCTAACTCTAGTAAGTCTAAGCAACTAGTGTCAAAATACATTCTTCCTAAATTTGTTGTTGGTCCCATGTTGAATTATAATCTTGTTGACCAATTACAATGTACACCAGCGCAAATTTCAATCTTTGAGCTTTTGGAATTGTCCCCTAAGCATAAGCGTTTCCTTGAGGATGCCTTGCGAGCGGCTAATGTCCCTAATGATATAGATGTAGATCAATTCCAGAATATGGTCAACCACTTGGCTAGCCCTCACTACCTTACATTCTTAGAAGAAGATGACAATTCATTAAGCCACCCACATAATTTGGCCCTTCATATAAAGGTTATGATCCACAAGACCCGTGTTAGGCGTGTGCTGATAGATGGGGGTGTTGGGCTTAATATTTGTTCTTTGAGCTTATTGAAGGCCTTGGGTTATTCAGAAGAAGTCATTGACACAAGGAAGAAGATAACTATCAAGGCTTATGATGAAGCAGAACGTAGTTCTAAAGGATTGGTTGTTCTTCCTATCCGAATTGGTCCTGTAGAGAAAGATATTTTGTTTCAGATTGTTGATGCCGGTCCTTTGGCTTACAATATTTTGTTGGGTAGACCTTGGATACATGAGATGCAAGTAGTCCCATCTACTTATCATTAGTGTGTGAAGTTCCCTTACAATGGAGTAGAAGTTTGCATACCCGGGGATAGCACATTGTCAGTCAACACAATTTCAGCAAGGTCTCACATTCCTTTGAATAGGGAGGCTGACACTTTTGATACTACATTTGAAAAATTCAAAGACAAATTCAAAGCCATGGATCTTGGCATGAGGGATTAAAAAATTGATTCATTCACAAAATTGTCAATTTCCCTTAGGTCTTATGGCAAACCTTCTCAAGATATGAAACCCTCATCTTCAGCCATGACATTGTTCGACAAGTTTGTAGAATCCTTAGTTCTGATTCAAGAGGAAAAAGAAGAGGTTGTCATTAGGGATTGGATTTACCGAGAGGAGAAATACTAACATAATGAGGAGTTTGCACCTTCTCCTCAAGCTTATGGGAGAGACATTGGTCAAGAATATGGGTTATCCAGGACATGGTCCCCTTAGTCATCGATTGGATGCCAAAGCTGAACCTCTTAACCATGCCCTTTTTGGATGAAGGAATAAGTCAACAGTTGGCTTAGGTTTTGCAAATAAGAAATAGAAAAGTGTCTCGGTCTTAGCTGCGATGGATAGTGACAATGACTCAGACTACACACCTAATCTCTCTAATTAGCAAGACATGTTTGATGATTGGGTGCCTTCAACAAATCTCCTTTGGGGAGATTCAAAAGATTTGACAATTGATAGTCCTACTATCCTAGCTGTGATGGATAGTGACTATATGAATGCTAGATTGACAATGGAAAGTGTTTCTATCCTAGCTGTGATAGATAGTAACAATGCTAGTGCTAGAGAAAGGGAAACCTTTCCTAACCTTGAGGCTTCTACATCACGAGGCCCAAATAATGATTCAGAGATAGACTCACATGAGTTCGAATGGCACTCACTTTTAGATGCAATAGTTGATTTGGACATGGATGTTGTCCATACTTATAGTACTCAACCCGATGTGACCAATGAGCCTAGTGTAGGACTAGAGGATTGGACTCCTCGAATTACCTTAGTGGATGATGCTTTGTTTGGTAGGACAAATCCTAATTCGGGTTTCTTAGAAGGAGACTTGATGAATCCCAATTGTATGGTCACCAGAGATAACACCTTCCACATACACAATGTTGAACCAGTCATTGACCTACCCCTTATTCATTTCCACCTAATTGATTGGTCTCAACGTTACCAAGAGCCTTAGCTCTTAAACTTTTAGAATGACTATGAAATTGCCTGTTATCTAAATGCTCTTGAACCTGTAGTCTCTTCCACCAATGAACCAATAACAAGTATGATGGAGCCTGATATTAAGTACCTCAGTCTAAAAATAAAAGAAAAAGAAAAAAAGAAAGATGGTTCTGATGGCGAAAACCACTTTGTGGCGGTGTCAAAACCCAAAATAGTAAAAATAAATCACGTATCTGAGGGTGAAAACCTCTTTGAGGCACCTAAGGATGGGGTACTTAATAACTTGCCAAGTTACTTCCAAGACAGGTCATCAGTTCTCATTGAGCCCACACAACCAGTGAATTTGAATATAGAAGAGGCTCCCCAAATAGTGCACCTAGCTCAGTCTCTATCAGTTGAAGAAAAAGAGGCATATACAAAGTTTTTGCAAAAGAAGAAACTCAACTTTGCTTGGACATATTCCAATATGCCAGGGCTTGACACTGATCTTATTATGCATCATCTATCTATAGCTCCAGGAATAAAACTGATCAAACAAAGGTTGAGGAAAATGCACCCTCACGTAGCTCTTCTTGTTAAAGCTAAATTAGAAAAGCTCTTATGCACAGGATTCATTTGAGCTATTGACTATGCTGAGTGGATCTCCAATATTGTTCCAGTTTCAAAACATGATGGGTCCATTTGCATTTGCACAGACTTTAGAGACCTCAACAAAGCATGCCCAAAGGATGACTTTCCACTCCCAAACATAGACATGATAGTGGATATGATGGCGGGTTATGAGATATACTCCTTAATGGATGGGTTTTCTAGATATAACTAGATAAAAATAGCTCCTAAAGATCAAGAGAAAACAACTTTCACATGTGCATGGGGAACCTATTGTTGGAACGTCATGCCATTTGGCCTAAAGAATGTAGGAGAAACATACCAATGAGCTATGACCACAATTTTTCATGATATGATGCATAAGAACATGGAAGATTATGTGGATGATACCTTGGCTAAATCTAGGAAATGGGATACACACCTCGACGATTTGGAAGTGATTCTAGATTGCATGGAACAGTTTCAACTTAGATTGAATCCGAAAAAGTGTGCATTTGGAGTTACCTCAGGTAAACTTCTAGGATTCATAATTTCAGCAAAAGGAATAGAGGTTGATCCTAAAAAGGTCCAAGCTATCTTAGATATGCCACCTCCAAAGAACATAATTCAAATGAGAAGTCTTCAAGGATGACTCCAATCTATACGGAGGTTTATTTCACAACTTGCAGATAGAGTACAACCTTTCAATAAAACATTGCATAAGGGAGTCACATGTGTGTGGAATGAGGATTGTCAAAAGAGCCTTGATCAAATAAAACAGTATTTGGCTAATCCTCCAATTTTGATGCCTCCTATTCCAGGGAAACCATTGATTTTGTACATTTCAGCAATAGAGTCTTCCTTGGGGGCATTGTTGGCTCAATTAGATGACATTGGGAAAGAAAGGGCCATATACTACATCATTCATACTCTAGTATCTTATGAGATCAATTATAATAACATTGAGAAGTCTTGTCTTGCAGTAGTGTTTGCTTCCCAAAAGTTGCGACACTATATGCTTGCTCATACTCTACATTTGGTTGCAAAAATTGATCCTCTTAAGTACTTGCTTAGTAAGGCTGCCCTCATAGGTAGACTTGCTAAGTGGATGATGGTTTTATCTGAGTTTGATATAGAGTACATTGAGAGAAAGGCCATAAAAGGGCAAGCTATTGCTGATCAGTTAGCTGATTTTCCAGTTAAGGATAGTGTGCCTATTCAGATAGAGTTCCTAGATGAACACATTCTATACATGACCACTCACACTTGGAAGATGTTCTTTGATGGTTCCAACATGTAAAATGGATTAGGTGTAGGAGTATTGTTTGTTTCTCCTCATGGGTATAATATACCAAAATCCTACAAACTTTTATTCCCATGTACAAACAATATTGTAGAATATGAAGCATTAACCAATGGATTGAAACTAGCTATAGAATGGAACATAACAGAGTTGCATGTCTTTGGGGATTCACAATTAATTATCAACCAAGTCAATAAGGAGTATCAAACCAAAGATGATAAATTGATACCTTACAAAAAGATGGTTGATTCATTGAGATGTTACTTTACCTTTGTGACATTTCAATAGATCCCTAGAGTAGAAAACAAAGTTGCAGATGCTATGGCTACATTAGCTTCACTCCTACAGTTGGAACAACATGAATCCAGATTTGAATTCCTAGTGGAAGAGCTACACCACCCCATATTTGACTCATCTGAAAGCAATGTCATTTGTACCCTTGTCACACATGAGTCTTCCCGCTATGGTGCTATCTATTCATATCTACATGATGGCATCATCCTTGACACTTTCAACCATTCTCAACATCAAAACCTCATCCGTAACGCCTCTTGCCACACCCTTATCTCTGGTGATTTATATATGAGGGGTTTAGATGGGACACTTCTTAGGTGCTTGGAAAAGGAGGAATCTGACCAAGTGTTAGTTGACATTCACGAGGGCATTTGTGGTGGACACTCTAATGGTCTTGCCATGGCCCGAAGGTTGCTTAGGGCAGGGTATTACTGGCCCATAATGCAAATTGATGCAGTAGCTTTCTCTAAATCTTGTGAGAAATGTTAAAAACATGGAAATCTGATTCACGCTCTAGGGAGGTAGCTAATTCCTTCTATTTCTCAATGGCCATTTCAACACTGGGGCTTTGACCTTGTTGGGAAAATTCACCCCAACTCATCAGGTGGACATAAGTTTATCATCACAGCTACTGATTATTTCATGAAATGGGTAGAGGTAGTCCCTCTTTCTATTGCCTCAGGAAAAATAGTTTCCCTATTTATTTTGAATCATATTATTTGCCAATTTGGAGTGCCTTTTGAGATTATTACTGATAATGGAGGTCAATTCAAGAACAAGGACCTAAAGTATTTATGCAAGAAGTTTAAAATTAAGCAACATTGGTCCTCCATCTATTTTCCACAGGGAAATGGATAGGCAGAAGCCTCTAATAAAACCATTCTTAAAATCCTTCATAGAAAAGTACACAAGAATGGTAGGGATTGGCACTTACAAATCAATCTGGCACTATGGGCTTATAGAACTAGGATTCGTACACCTACAGGAGCTACTCCTTTTGCTCTTACCTATGGTGCTAAAGCAGTGTTGCCTTTAGAAGTAGAGATACCTTCACTTAGAGTCTCACTCAAAGGTTTGATTACAGATGAGGACTACCGTGCCATGAGGTTACAAGAACTAGAACTTCTAGATGAGAAGCGTAAGGCTTCCTTGGATCACATGAGAGTATATCAGAAGCGTATGTCCAAAGCATTCAACAAGAAGGTTCGCCCTAGAGAATTTCAGATAGGTGATCTTGTTTTGAGAGAGTACCCTAAGAATCAACAGAACAGAGAACAAAAGGGAAAGTTTGAACCTAATTGGCTTGGACCATACATTCTTATAGTAGCTTTTGGTACAAGTGCATATTTATTGTCGAATGAAGATGGAGAACAGCTCCCTAAGCCCATCAACATTTTTCACCTAAAGAAGTTTTATCCTTGATGCCCATTTTTGTTTGGAGGCATCTTTTGTATATATTTTATTGATCCTGAAAAAATACCAAAAAAATTCATATATGATGCTGAAACAATCCTAAAAAGCATATAAAGTCCTAAAAAAATACAAAAAAAAATCAAAAAATTGAAAAAATACAAAAAAAAAAAGAAGAAAAAGTGCCTTGGTGAAAACCTGGAAACAGGCACCTTGGTAGCAAAAATACAAAAAAAAAAATTGAAAAAAGAAAAAATTGCAATAAATCCAAGTGGTGAAAACCTGGAAATAGGTGCTACTTGAGGCCTTTGCACCCCTATTTTTTAGCATGTGTCCTTGACACTAAGCCTTTCTCCATCATACCTTGACCTTATTTGGCTTAGTCTAGAATTGGTCTTTACCTTTGTCTAGGGGGCATAACTATTCGCATAGGTCCTTTAGGTGCATTTGTCTCTTGGGGCATTTCACAACAGGTGTTTTTCAACACCACCCCAAATAGTGTTTCTCAACACTACCCTTGCGTCGAGTGTTTCTTAACGCTTATCAGATGTCTTACCCAAGATTCTAGTATGATGTGACATTTCTCATTTGCAAATTTGATCCACAAAGTTTGACTCTATGACCAACACACACGCACTTAAACAATCAACTCGTTGAGATATGTTGACTTTATTTTTCTTTGTGTGTTGTCTATGAGGATTTCTTTGATGAGTGGTCTCTCCCTGAGAAGTTTTCGATGATGCATAGCTAGAAGACTGAGGGTATGAGAACATGTTTTATTTCTTTATCTACTTGTGGGTATATTTTGTTGATCCTAACTATCATGAGCATTTATGCTGGTCTTACTTGACACTATGGATTAACAAGGTATTATCCTTGACTGTTTTACGAGTGCATGCTTCTAGTTATCCTGACTTTCATGTGTCTTGATACAAGCATAATCTCGCCATATCAAACTTAGGTAATCTCACTGCATTAGTCATCTTGACCTCCATGTCTTTGATGCCTAGGTGGGATTTCCACATTTCTATCTGATAAAGATCATATTCATATCCACATAGTTATGCTAGTGTGCATTGTATGATCTTACGACGCTACCAATAATGCTCAATGATGATAATTAGATGTCTATAGGCGTTGTGACCTTACAAGTCAACCACTTTCATAGTAGCTTGCATTCTTAGGTTCATCATAGTTTAGTTTTTACATCTTGCATATGGAGAGAGCTCTCATTTTTATCATTTACAGACTAGCTGGTCAACTGTGCTCATTTTCTAATTCTTCTTGATCATATCTTTCATTTCTGGTCTTTCATATCACATCATTTTCTATCCATTTTCGGACTCAAAATTGAAATCTGAGTCGCATTTCCAAGATTTCTCATTCTTCGACGTAGTTGACTGACCTTTTGAGGTATAATTCTTCGATCTTTGATGGAATTTCTTCCTTTCCATGTCTTCTAAACTTCTAGTCTTTCATTCACCCCTTTCGCTTCCTCTCTTTGAGGTTTGACTTAATCTTTATCCTATATCTTTTTCAGTCAAACCTCATCAACCTAGGGCATATCTTCACTATTTGATGGTTATCCTATCATGCTCCATCCTTCGATTGTGATTTCATTATGATTTGATCAACTCTTTATCAATTTGTTGTTCTCCTCTATCTGATTTCAATTTCGATTTCGAGGGGGCAGTACCTATCAGCTTTAATATTTGATTCAACTTTATCATTCAGCTCAGCTTGAGATTCTTATTTTTAGACTTGATTATCACCTAGTAGCGATGGTGGTGACTTTGTCTTTCAATTTTTATCTTCTATTTTTCAGACTTGATTATTGCCTAGCAGCGACGATGATAGTTTTGTCTAAGGCTTGATTTCCACCTAGCAGCGACGGTGTTGGTCTTGTTTTTTAGCTTTTGCTTATTTTTGTCCTAATGTGTTCCCAAAATGAACACACATCTGAGTTGTTTTGTGATCCCAAATCGATCTCACATTTCAATTCTTCTTTGACTGCATGTGTTCCCAAAATGATCACACATTAGTCAAAGAGGGGCACCCTAAAATGGTCCCCTAGACTTTGGGCCCCCATTTAGCAATTTGTCAAATCCCTGAATCAATATTTTCAAATATCAATTATATCAATTTCCTTGATCAAATCATAATCAATTCAATGTTTCCTAAGGTTTGAGTCTTATTTAATTTAAAAGAGAAAAAAATAAAAATCTTATTTAATTAAGAGAACATGCTCTCTTTTAATTAATTAAAAATCTCTTTTAATTAAATAATAAAATCATTTTATCCTAAGCCTTTATTTAATTAAAAGGAATTTCCTCCCCTTTTATTTAAATAAAAAATCTCCACTTTTCTTCTTATCCTATGTTGCACAAATAAAGGATTATTCTTATTTTATAAAAAGGGAAAAAGCACTTTTTGTCTTATGTGGGACACAAAAGTCAACTCCTATTTTCCTATTGGAGGATATTTGTGCATAAGGATCAAGCTTCTTTTTTTCTCCATCGTTGATTAAGTCTTTTGCCTCTTAATCTCAATGGTCCATTTTCATCTCATTTCTTATAAAATGAGAGCTCTCTCCTTCATTTTCATATCTTAGATTTTTATGCTAATGTTATGCTGCAAGTTTTCTAGGTCATTTGGAGCTCTTTGAAGACATTGTTGTTGCATTTCATTTAGCTTATTTTCTTACATCATAGTTGCATAATCATGGCATTTTAGTATAGATTTCCTTTATGCAATAGATTAATCTCACATAGCTTAATAGGAGGATTTGTAACACTTGTATTTTCCTTTCATAACATATCTTGCATCTTTCATTCTCATAGATTAGTTTGCATTGCATTGCATCCATATTAATTTTATTGGAGATATTGGCATTGTTGCCCTTGTCTTTGATTTGGAATCTCTCATTGTACGGTTGACTAGCAAGGTCATGAGTTTATAGCTCTATTTGAGAGTAATTTTACAAATCTTGCAACTCCATGCATAAAGAGCTATGGATCGATTTGTGAGGGCTCATTCTTGAGTTTTCTTGCATGTAAGGATTCATATAAGTGTGGTCACATTTTGTGAGGCCCACCTTCGGCCCACATAGTGATCCCGATTTCTAGACTTAGTTTCTGATTTTGATTATGTTTTTGGAGATACTTGGACTCATTCGACTATTGTTATGTTATGATGGAATCATTAGACATTATATTTTGTTGACTCTGTATGTGGCTCCATGATGAGTGGATTTGGATTTGATTGTGTTCGATTATATTATGTTATGAGAATCTGATGACTAGATTATGGTTGATCTTGATTTCATTTATGCTTTTGAATCACGAATTGAATTATGCAAACTGAATTTACTTGATGTGATTATTGAATCCTATATGATTACGTACAGACAATTGAATTATGACATTTTGTTCTATGTGATTGAATGTTCAATTGAATTGTGTTAGATCATTACTTTTTGTATGATTCCTTGTATGCAATTGAGTTAACATTAATGTGTGGATATTACATCTTGTATGTTTATATATGATGGTTTTCTTCCTTGAATTACTGATGCTGCATTTATGTTTTGCAGGTGGAAGGACCATGGAAACATTCGGGGAAACCACATTGAATGCTTGTGCTATCAATAAAGCCAAGGCCCTGTCTATTGAAGAGACCAGGGCCTCGTTGTGAAGTGTTTTATTTTGTAACCGTAATGTGAATGTATGTGTAGGATTGTTAAGTGTTGTAATATGTTGGACATACCTTAATTGTGATGTTAATTATGTGAGTGTCACTTGACACTAGAGTTATTTGTTAACTAAGGTATGTCGTGTGATTAGAGTGCGAGAGAAAGTCCTAGAAGCTTCCTAGAGGGGGGTATTCTAAGTGCATCCTCTTGTCTTAGGACCCCTAAGTGAAGTCATACCTTACATTTTCGTGCATTAACTGAACCATGGATTTTGGAGGGTTAAATGGGAACCTAGGGGGTAGTTTCATGCATTTTTAGGTAGCCCATTCCTTGTACCCATAGGTTAGGAGTAATTTTAGCATGGGAGAAGCCATATTTTGACCTTTTGTCCCCTCAAATAGTGCCCATTTAATCTTGAACGAAATTGCAACTTGCATGATGGACCCAGTAGTACTTCCTAGGACCATCTTAATGAGGGTTGTGGAGAGTTGGTTTGGGGTCCCTTTTAGTAGGACTTTTAGAGGGGTTTGGGGTTGTTCACCCACTCTCTACCTTTAGAGACCACTAAACTTGGAGAAGGAGAAAGCTAGGGATAGAAGAAGGAGAAGGCTCAAAACTTCATCATTTTGAATTGGATCATAGGTTGGAGGATCTTGCTCTTCATCTATCTCATTTTGTTGTAGATGAATCTTGTAGTTGTAATTTTTGTTAAGAGTTTTAGCTCCCCATGGTTGGTCATGGTGAGACCATGAAATGACATTTGTATTTTTTTTTGTGATGGTGTTTTGGGTTGTTTACTCTTGGCTCAATCACCCTTGGGAGGGAAGAGCAACCAAGAGGGGGTGTGGAGATGGAGGCAACATTATGTGCAGAGTTTTCTCCATGTGTGGGGAAGGATAAGCTTGGGTGTGTTGTCCCCAAGTATCCTTTGCATTTGAAGCCCAAGGGGCATTTTTGGGGTTATAAGGATGGATTTGGCCTTGTGTGCCATTCATATGTGATACGTTGTTATGGAGGTCCATGTGTGGCCTTGACATCATTTATTGTGGTCCATGTGTGGCCTTATTATGGCATTGGCTTCTCCATGCATTGCCCATTCACACCCTATTAAAGGATCGGATTTGATCCTATGTTTTATCCTTGAGAGAATTTGGGATCTATTTGTTTGATTTCATGTGAGTGCTTGAGTTTGTGTATGTATCCTATTCTTTGTGGTTTCCCCAAGCTCGGGGGTGGCCTCATGAGAAGCCTAGGATGGGAGGTGAGCTCCCCATGGTTGTTTCCTTGCCTTGTATATATTTGCAGATTTGTGGAAGCTCAAAGAGGAGCTATGATCTTTTGGGTGGTTGTGAGAAGACAACCCGTTGATTCCTTTGTGAAATCTCTCTTTGTATTTAGACATCTATTGATGTAAAAGAGATTGTAATGCTTTTTACATGGAGCTATTGTGAAGATGATATAGAGAGAGACTGTTATTTAATTGATCTTCCATTGAGTGGCATTAGTGATTTGCAATGCTTTATTGTAACTATGAAGAAGTAACTGTATTTGATGTAATTGTGTATGTATTGAATTGGATTCCTTAATGTTTACGATGAATTCTTGCATACGTTATAAAAGATCTCTCTCTCTCTCTCTCTCTCTCTCTCTCTTTATAGTTGAAAATACTCTCTCTTTGCAAATGAGTTATCAAAATTGATAGATTAAATATTGTAACAATTTCATTATGATTCCATATTTGGGTTGATATAAGAATATCATAGTATCATATAAGATGATTTAATTGTCATGATCAGTTTTATCTTATTCCTTGAAAGAGAAGAAAGATAGTATATGATGTGTTCTTGATTATTCCAAAGAGAAGAAAGTAAACAATTCAATGTAGATAACTTATGGAGTTTTATTGCAAGCATTTGAATACAATATTGCAAAAAAAAAAAAGAAATTATTACCTCTCTTTACCTCTTCAAATTTGAAGTTGATAACTTGTATCTCTTATTGTTGTAGAAACAATACAATTTAGTTATGTAACTTGAGCAAATTCCTATCTCTATATTTCATTTAATAGAGGATTGATTACTTCAATATGATAGATTAGTATATCACCATAGACATGCAATCTAGAAAACAAAATAATAATACATGTAGAAAATAAACCAATAAGATGCATGAAGAAATAAAATTTGGTAGCAAACTAAGTCTTTGAAAACAAAATATAAACTAAGTCATTGGCAAAGAAAAAAGAAATAGAGACCTACAGATCTCTGGAAAATGTATGGGAAATATTTCCCATACATTTTCAATACCACAGTCAATTTAATATTATATTCGTGCCACCTCTTAATGTAATAAACTAATAAAAAATAAACTTTTCACTACCCCCCTTACTTCTTTATTAACTTCCCCTTTATCTAGGCGTATGAGGTGGGATGGCTAGACTTTGTATTAAATGCAAACATTTTCATTGGATGAGATAGTGTCCTTGTATGACACATCATCCACTCTTTTCACTTTATGTCTTACCTTTATGGTCTTCAAAACTCATGCAGGCTTGCCCATGTTTTGAATTAAATTCAAATTTTGAAGAGTTACTTAAATGTGTCATGGGAAGGGAGTGGGTCCCACTTCCCACTTCCCTTTCCATGCTTCCCTCTTCCCCATGTAGTCTAGGCGTAGGTCCTTGGAATGGACATTTAAATTTGATAAAACATTTTTTCATCCTCTTTTCTGTGCGTACCCCAATGTCCTATGTGTTGGGTGATGTTTGTAGGTAGATATGATGGGTTATAGGTTGCCTTGAGTAGAGTTGTTTGATGGGTTACCTAGGCTAGTATGTAGGTAGCCTAGGAGGATTTAATTAATGAGTCTGCTTAGTGCTTAAGTAGTGTTGATTATATAGTTTAATGTAAAGTTATAGTATAAGTTAGTTAGTTAAGTTAGTATAGGATGCTCTTTAATTAAGTTAATTTTTTATTAATGTCATGATAATAATATTAGTTAGATGTTATGGAGCAATATTTTAAATATTTGTTTTGCTATTTATGTATGATTTCATGTCATTTAAATTTATGACATATATATATGATGTTAATTAATACATTATAGAATATTAACTAATTAATAATTATATTAATATATTATAATTATTAATTAATTTGATATATATAATTTAGTTATAAACGTTGTATATTTATCATTATTTAATGTTTTCTTAAAAATTATTAATTAGTTAAAAAAGTACATTAATTAGTTGGTATGTTGTAATTATAAATTGAATTAGTATACATTCAATTAAAAATAGACATTGGTGTAAACGACAATTTAAATTTATATCCAATGCTATCGTAAACTGACAATTTAATTTTCATAATCATATTGGTATTGAATTATACATTATTGGAAATGGTTAACCTATTTATAGTATTAACGTTATTACATAAACATTCAATTCCTCTTAGATATCCTTTTTACTCGAAGATAACCTATATGATTTTTAGACTGACGATCGACGAAATTGATCGTCAAGATGTTTAACGAACTCCGATTATATTGAGTTCCAACTAGCATCCTATGGAAAAAACCTTGTTGAGGTGTGACCACTTGTCTCTTTTGAGACGATGCGATGTTCACTTTTGTCCCGCATCGTAAGTGTATGAACTTTTTCACCTTTAAAAAAAAAATTGTTGGTTGTGTTTTGACCCGAACTTTTGGGCATTACATTTTGGTATCAGAGCACTGGGTTCAACTCTAGGAACCTTTGTGCCATTACGCTTTTCAAGGAAAGTATTCATGTACGCATAGTAACCCTTTTGAGTTATGTATGAGAGGAGCATGCCTGAGTACTTTATGGAATGGTCATACCAACATCATTGTGTGTGGGTGCCCTAGGATGGCTTTGGGAATACCTCGAAGAAGCTAAACCCTTGTATCATCGGAGTGTTGTAGAAACTAGGTATAATGGCCTAACCATTTTTAGTATGGGGCGGAAAATCATTCTATACCCTCATAGGATTTACATTATTAAGTTATAGTGGGGCCCAGACCATGATATTTTTTTTATATATATGATGGAAACACTCCAAGATCATCGACAATTTCTCATTGTATAGACTAGGACCTTCTCGAAGCACTGGGAACTTATGATACCACTTGGGAAGGCTAATTAGTCATAGGAGATGGATGATGGTAACCTATGTTATGAAAATTATTGTAGTATCGGAGTAAGGAGACTCGTTTAATTATTGCTTCAAACAATGAAAGTATGGTGCCCCTAGTCGAGGTATAGATTAAATCACCTATGGGTATGTAAGTCATAGGTTGAAATTCCTCAATATTCTATGGTGGGTACTCCTTTTGGACTTGATGTCAGTTGTTTCATTTTGCTTATGGTCTTCTTGAGTCATTTATCTTCTTGGTGGAACTTCCCATGTATTGGACTGGTACCTTTTTTTTTTTTTTTTCTTTTCTTGATTGGGTTTTGTCACCAACTATATAGTTCTTATCTTGGCAGTTACCACTGTTGATTTTATTTTATTTTATTTTATTTTTGATTGAAATGAGCTCACTTTTTATTTTTGTATTCGAAGTTGAAGCAGACAGATTTTCTTTTTGAGAATTACTTGTATCTATTTTTGGGTGACTATTATGAGCATTCTCTTTTGTTGCCAATCCTATGTCATTTGTACCCATTTTGTTTTTAAAGAGTCCCACCAATCATGTGTATATGAGGTAACACCTAGAAAGAGATATTATCCCATGTCGAAAGGTACTATAGGATCGATAGATCAGATCCATGCTCTTTTATGATGAATAACATAAATGATTGGTTTCCTTGTAGTTGGAGTAGGTGAAAGTTGGTGATTTGGCAAACCATGGTGGTGTAAATTATTTATAAGACATACAGTTTTGTAAGTGGCCTTGCATGGGTGTTAGTATTATGAAGTTCATCCTGTGGGTAATCATGTACCCTAATAGGAAACATCTATGATGTTATGATTGACCTTAAGAGATCGATGACTATTGAATGTTCTGAACTACACTAGTAGGGGAATTGTTTAGGATGGATAAGAAAGGGCTAGTTGGAGTGAAATGCTTTAGTGTTATATTTAGAGAAGGGACACATTCATCCTAGTGTTTCCCCCTTGGGGTGCACCAGTGAGCTTCATTAAGAAGAAGTATGGGTCACTTTGGTTGTGCATGGATTATCGACAGTTGAATAAGGTTATCATTAAGAATCGGTATCCACTTCCTAGGATTGATGACTTATTTGACTAGTTGCAGGGTGCCCGAGTATTCTCCAAGATAGACCTTAAGACAAGGTACCATCAGTTGAGGATAGTTGACAGTGACATTCCTAAGACCGCATTCCACACTAGGTACGGCCACTATGAGTTTACCATGGTACCTTTCGGTCTTACGAATGCCCCAGCTATATTCATGAGCCTTATGAATGGTGTATTCTGCACCTTCCTAGATAAGTTTTTAATTATGTTCCTTGACGACATCTTGATATATTCCAAGGATGAGAAGGAGCACAAAGAGCACCTAAGACAGGTTTTGCAGTGTTTGTGATATAATCAGTTGTTTGGCAGCTTGTCAAAGTGTTCCTTCTTCAGAACAAAGGTTAAGTATTTGGGGCATGTCATATCTAGTGATGGGATCTTAGTAGACCCATCAAAGATAGAGGCTATTATGAATTGGCTAGCACCTACCATAATGACTGAGGTTAGAAGTTTCATGGGACTAGCCAGTTATTATAGATGATTTGTTGAAGGATTTTCTAAAGTGACACATCCCATCACTTCCCTTCAGTGAAAGGGGAAGAAGTTTGAGTGGATAGAGAAGTGTGAGAGAGCTTTTCAAGAGCTCAAGAGAGCACTCACCAGTGCACCGATTCTTGCAGTGCCAAATCCTTCAATGGAATTTTTTGTATGCACAAATGCTTCATTGGATGGATTAGGGGTAGTCCTTATGTAGGGAGGGTGAGCTATTGCTTACGAGTCTAGGAAACTTAAGACTCATGAGCTCAATTACCCTACACATGATTTAGAGCTTGCAGCAATGGTACATGCCTTAGTGCGATGGCGTCACTTCCTCTTAGGTCACCGCTTTGAGCTTCATTCAGACCATTAGAGCCTTCAGTATATATTCACCCAACCAAACCTTAATGCTCGGCAGAGGTGATGGATGGAGTTCTTATGTGAGTATGACTTTGATGTCCACTACATCAAGGGGAAAGAGAATGTAGTTGCAGATGCCTTGAGCAGGAGATGACACGATATCTTTTCTTTGACTATAGGCACAGATTTGAGAGGTCGGATCCTCCGTCATCTACAAGAAGATGAGTGGTATACCAAAGTTTGTGAGATGATTCGATCCCAGAGACCCTTGGAAGGATAGTATGTTGGTTATACTTTAGAATCTGATGGGCTTCTACACCATTGAGAGTATATCTATGTACCTTCTACCGGAGACTTACGTGCATTCATTATACTTGAGGCTCACAGAGCACCTTATGCAGCACATTCTGGGGTTATGAAGCTACATGCAGATTTGAGATGACTATATCATTGGCCAGGCATGAGATTGTAGATTGCTGAGATAGTAGCTAGATGTCTAGAGTGTCAGTGGGTTAAGGTAGAGCACCGCCATCCTGGTGGACTCCTGTAGCCACATGAGATTCCAGTGTGGAAGTGGGAGGTTATATCCATGTACTTTATAGTTGGTCTTCTGATGTCTTCCCGATGCCATGATGCTATTATGGTGATGGTGGACCAGTTGACTAAGGTAGCCCACTTTTCTCCAATTTGTACTACCTTCACAAAACTCACAGTAGCCCAGGTGTTCTTACGAGACATTGTCAGACTTCATGGCACACCTCATAAGATCATCTCAGATAGAGACTCTCTATTCACTTCATCCTTTTCGAGAGAGCTTCAGGCAGCATTGGGCACCAGGCTCAATTTTAGTTCAGCCTATCATCTTGAGACAGATGGGCAGACTAAGAGGGTCAATCAAGTTTTAGAGGACATGCTACGCATGTATGTTATGGACCATCAGACTAGGTGGGAGGAGTACCTACACCTAGTAGAGTTTGCCTATAATATTGGGCATCATGCATCTTTGGGAATGCCTCCTTTTCAGGCATTATATGGTAGACCTTGCAGGACCCCATTGAGTTGGGATAGGATCGAGGACAAAGTTTCTATTGGTCCTGAGTTAGTTCGAGATATGGAGCAGCAGATCACCCTGATTAGGTAGCGTCTCTTAGAGGCTCAGGATAGATAGAAAAAGTATGCAGATGCGAAGAGGATAGACTTAGCCTACCTTGTGTGAGGCAGAGTATTCCTGAGAGTGTGACCGCACAAGAGTCCAATCCATTTTGGAAAGGGTTCTAAGCTCGCACCCCATTTTGTTGGTCTGTTTGAGATCCTAGAGAGGATAGGGCCCGTTGCTTATCATCTAGCCTTGCCACCTAGCCTGTCACGCATCCACGATGTGTTCCATGTATCAGTTTTGCGAAAATATATTTATGATGAGTCTCATATTATTGATTGGGATGCCTTGTAGGTGGAGTCAAATGGCCAGCTGGCCCTGGAGCCCATTCGCATTTTGGCTCGATGGAAATTGGGACTTTGAGGTAGAACGCTGGACTAGGTTAGGGTCCTGTGGGATTGCTATGATGAGGTCACAGCCTCATGGGAGGATGCAGCATAGATAAGGGCCCAGTATATGCACCTCTTTGATGAACTCCAGGAGGATGTTCATGCCTAGAGGGGGTTGGATGTGAGGCCCACCTTCGGCCCACATAGTGATCCCGATTTCTAGACTTAGTTTCTCATTTTGATTATGTTTTTGGAGATACTTGGACTCATTCGACTACTGTTATGTTATGATGGAATCGTTAGACTTTATATTTTGCTGACTCTGTATGTGGATCCATGATGAGTGGATTTGGATTTGATTGTGTTCGATTATATTATGTTATGAGAATCTGATGACTAGATTATGGTTGATCTTGATTTCATTTATGCTTTTCAATCACGAATTGAATTATGCAAACTGAATTTACTTGATGTGATTATTGAATCCTATATGATTACGTATAGACAATTGAATTATGACATTTTATTCTATGTGATTGAATGTTCAATTGAATTGTGTTAGATCATTACTTTTTGTATGATTCCTTGTATGCAATTGAGTTAAGATTAATGTGTGGATATTACATCTTGTATGTTTATATATGATGGTTTTCTTCCTTGAATTATTGATGCTGCATTTAGGTTTTGCAAGTGGAAGGACCATGGAAACATTCAGGGAAACCACATTGAATGCTTGTGCTATCAATAAAGCCAAGGCCCCGTCTATTGAAGAGACCAGGGCCTCATTGTGAAGTGTTTTATTTTGTAACCGTAATGTGAATGTATGTGTAGGATTGTTAAGTGTTGTAATATGTTGGACATACCTTAATTGTGATGTTAATTATGTGAGTGTCACTTGACACTAGAGTTATTTGTTAACTAAGGTATGTCGTGTGATTAGAGTGCGAGAGAAAGTCCTAGAAGCTTCCTAGAGGGGGGTATTCTAAGTGCATCCTCTTGTCTTAGGACCCCTAAGTGAAGTCATACCTTACATTTTCGTGCATTAACTGAACCATGGTTTTTGGAGGGTTAAATGGGACCCTAGGGGGTAGTTTCATGCATTTTTAGGTAGCCCATTCCTTGTACCCATAGGTTAGGAGTAATTTTAGCATGGGAGAAGCCATATTTTGACCTTTTGTCCCCTCAAATAGTGCCCATTTAATCTTGAACGAAATTGCAACTTGCATGATGGACCCAGTAGTACTTCCTAGGACCATCTTAATGAGGGTTGTGGAGAGTTGGTTTGGGGTCCCTTTTAGTAGGACTTTTAGAGGGGTTTGGGGTTGTTCACCCACTCTCTACCTTTAGAGACCACTAAACTTGGAGAAGGAGAAAGCTAGAGATAGAAGAAGGAGAAGGCTCAAAACTTCATCATTTTGAATTGGATCATAGGTTGGAGGATCTTGCTCTTCATCTCTCTCATTTTGTTGTAGATGAATCTTGTAGTTGTAATTTTTGTTAAGAGTTTTAGCTCCCCATGGTTGGTCATGGTGAGACCATGAAATGGCATTTCTATTTTCTTTTGTGATAGTGTTTTGGGTTGTTTACTCTTGACTCAATCACCCTTGGGAGGGAAGAGCAACCAAGAGGGGGTGTGGAGATGGAGGCAACATTATGTGCAGAGTTTCCTCCATGTGTGGGGAAGGATAAGCTTGGGTGTGTTGTCCCTAAGTAGCCTTTGCATTTGAAGCCCAAGGGGCATTTTTGGGGTTATAAGGAGGGATTTGGCCTTGTGTGCCATTCATATGTGATACATTGTTATGGAGGTCCATGTGTGGCCTTGACATCGTCTATTGTGGTCCATGTGTGGCCTTATTATGGCATTCACTTCTCCATGTGTTGCCCATTCACACCCTATTAAAGGATTGGATTTGATCCTATGTTTTATCCTTGAGGGAATTTGGGATCTATTTGTTTGATTTCATGTGAGTGCTTGAGTTTGTGTATGTATCCTATTCTTTGTGGTTTCCCCAAGCTCGTGGGTGGCCTCATGAGAGGCCTAGGATGGGAGGTGAGCTCCCCATGGTCGTTTCCTTGCCTTGTATATATTTGCAGATTTGTGGAAGCTCAAAGAGGAGCTATGATCTTTTGGGTGGTTGTGAGAAGACAACCCGTTGATTCCTTTGTGAAATCTCTCTTTGTATTTAGACATCTATTGATGTAAAAGAGATTGTAGTGCTTTTTACATGGAGCTATTGTGAAGATGATATAGATGAGAGACTGTTATTTAATTGATCTTGCATTGAGTGGCATTAGTGATTTGCAATGCTTTATTGTAACTATGAATAAGTAACTATATTTGATGTAATTGTGTATGTATTGAATTGGATTCCTTAATGTTTACGATGAATTCTTGCATACGTTATAAAAGATCTCTCTCTCTCTCTCTCTTTAAAGTTGAAAATACTCTCTCTTTGCAAATTAGTTATTAAAATTGATAGATTAAATATTGTAACAATTTCATTATGATTCCATATTTGGGTTGATATAAGAATATCATAGTATCATATAAGATGATTTAATTGTCATGATCAGTTTTATCTTATTCCTTGAAAGAAAAGAAAGATAGTATATGATGTGTTCTTGATTATTCCAAAGAGAAGAAAGTAAACAATTCAATGTAGATAACTTATGGAGTTTTATTGCAAGCATTTGAATACAGTATTGCAAACAAAAAAAGAAATTATTACCTCTCTTTACCTCTTCAAATTTGAAGTTGATAACTTGTATCTCTTATTGTTGTAGAAACAATAGAATTTAGTTATGTAACTTGAGCAAATTCCTATCTCTATATTTCTTTTAATAGAGGATTGATTACTTCAATATGATAGATTAGTATATCACCA
The DNA here is from genome assembly GCA_027943335.1 of Chamaecyparis obtusa. Lineage (NCBI taxonomy): Eukaryota > Viridiplantae > Streptophyta > Pinopsida > Cupressales > Cupressaceae > Chamaecyparis > Chamaecyparis obtusa. The sequence goes on along the minus strand of BSBK01000136.1, from coordinate 450,488 downwards.
TAGACATGCAATCTAGAAAACAAAATAATAATACATGTAGAAAATAAACCAATAAGATGCATGAAGAAATAAAATTTGGTAACAAACTAAGTCTTTGAAAACAAAATATAAACTAAGTCATTGGCAAAGAAAAACAAAATAGAGACCTACAGGTCTCTAGAAAATGTATGGGAAATATTTCCCATAAATTTTCAATACCACAGTCAATTTAATATTATATTCTTGCCACCTCTTAATGTAATAAACTAATAAAAAATAAACTTTTCACTACCCCCCCTTACTTCTTTATTAACTTCCCCTTTATCTAGGTGTATGAGGTGGGATGACTAGACTCTGTATTAAATGCAAACATTTTCATTGGATGAGATAGTGTCCTTGTATGACACATCATCCACGCTTTTCACTTTATGTCTTACCTTTATGGTCTTCAAAACTCATGCAGGCTTGCCCATGTTTTGAATTAAATTCAAATTTTGAAGAGGTACTTAAATGTGTCATGGGAAGGGAGTGGGTCCCACTTCCCACTTCCCTTTCCATGCTTCCCTCTTCCCCATGCAGTCTAGGCGCAGGTCCTTGGAATGGACATTTAAATTTGATAAAACATTTTTTCATCCTCCTTTCTATGCGTACCCCAATGTCCTATGTGTTGGGTGATGTGTGTAGGTAGATATGATGGGTTATAGGTTGCCTTGAGTAGAGTTCAATTAAAAGTACATTAATTAGTTGGTATGTTGTAATTATAAATTGAATTAGTATACGTTCAATTACAAACAGACATTGGTGTAAACGACAATTTAAATTTATATCCAATGCTATCGTAAACTGACAATTTAATTTTCATAATCATATTGGTATTGAATTATACATTATTGGAAATGGTTAACCTATTTATAGTATTAACGTTATTACATAAACATTCAATTCCTCTTAGATATCCTTTTTACTCAAAGATAACCTATATGATTTTTAGACTGACGATCGACGAAATTGATCGTCAAGATGTTTAACGAACTACGATTATATTGAGTTCCAACTAGCATCCCATGGAAACAACCTTGTTGAGGTGTGAGCACCTATCTCTTTTGAGCCGATGACATGTTCACTTTTGTCCCGCATCGTAAGCGTAGGAACTTTTTCACCTTTAAAAAAAAAATTGTTGGTTGTGTTTTGACCCGAACTTTTGGGCATTACACATTTTTACCATACAAGAAGCATGTTAATTGATTTGAGAAGTGGTTATATACGCACGAGAGTGCATTCTGCATCATTTAGAGGTCTTGGAGACCAAGTTTGACTAGGTTTGACCATGAGATGACCACGGTTGACCAAGTTGAAATGTTGGTAGTTTGATGTAAGATAATCAATTAAGTTGAATATTGGATTTCTATGATGATTGAAGGTCGATTATGCAAGCAGTAGACCGCCTTGGGTCCAAAAATTTTAATTCACAATTTTGACATAGTAAATGATCACAGATTTGAATTTTGATCCTGAAAATGGATTTAGAATGTCAAAATTAGCTGGGGGTGCAATTTTCATAAAAAATGGAGCACTTTTGAAAATTAGGTCAAATGCTATATAAAGACCAGAAGGGTCATTTTCAAATCATTTTCACTTTTTGACTTTTGAGACCTTGTGGAGCCCTTTGAGTAAGAAAATGGCAGAGATGAAAGTTTCCATGAGTTCGCACTGATTTGAGCACAGCCGGAGACATCAGAGACCTCGACAGTATGGACATGTGGTAGATGGACCTCTGTGCCTCTGAAAATTCAAATTTTTCATGTTTTATAGAATTTTAGGATTGTTTCGTACGCATTTCAATTTTTTATTTTCACATGTATGGAAACTTGTACGACTCCCCAACGGGACTCGTATGACTTTTCAATTAGGGTTTCAGTGTCATCTCATGTATACCCAAGAGTTGTTTCATGGGGACCCATGTGTAATACGACATTTCATCGGGTCCCTTGAAACTCGTACGACTGTGAGTCCAGAGTCGTATGACAAGGATTGTCGTTTGGTCTGTTGTGGAAAGTCGTATGACTTTTCATGCCAGACTGTGTTGTCGTATGGAAAACAGTGAATGAAAAACACATCTTTAGGTCAAAATTTTGAAATTTTTGATATTTCTGCCTGATTTCTGACATTTTAAGCTACCTTGTGAAATGCTGAATTGCCCAAAACTATATGTAGAACCCATTCTATGAGTAAATTACTTATAGAATTTCCTATTTTACATAAATGTAGGTCAGATACCCAGATGTTCATGTGCAGATTTCTCACCCCTCTACCGAGAGGTTAAGCATATCATTGCCAGACCCGATGAGAGTACATCTCGCTGCCTGTGGGTTCAAGTACCTGATACATTTACCCAAGATTAGGGTAAACTATGGTTTGCTGACAGCACTGATCGAGCAGTTTCACTCTAAGACCCAGACTTTTCACTTGTCTACTGGGGAGATTACTATGACCCCTGAGGATGTGTACCACATTCTCTGCATTCCCTTTCATGCTGCTAGGCATCCCAAGTATGTGAGTTCAGGGAACTCGGGTATTATGACATTCAGATACCCATTTAGTGATGAGACATAGATGCTAGGCTCCATCTTCTGGGAGACCCTTGTATAGAGATATGGCCAAACCCATCAATTAGAGTGTATCATAGCTAGCATGATAGGTGGTATCATCATGTCTGACCGTCAACAGAAGGGTCTTTTGATGGGCTGGGCCCTGATGGTTGCACGATTGATGAGTACCCCCTCTGAGCTAGCATGGAGGTAGTGTTTATTAGTGCACATGTTCTTTGAGATGCACAAGATCATGTATCAGGAGGGCAAGACTTTTTCCGTAGGAGCTCTTGTCCTTTAGATCTGGGCATGGGAGAACATCCCCATGTTGAGGCTCATCTACCAGGCACAGGGTCAGCCACAGGAGCCAGTGATCTACTCCTATGTTGGTTATGTTACATAGGTTCAGATGGGGCACCCTGAGTACTGGAGGAGATGCCTAGATGATATGACATTTGTACACTAGAGACCATATGTGGGCATCGAGCCTTGGCCGACTGTGCAGGAGCAGTTCTCCTATTTCTTCCAGAGCAGGGTATTGATTGGCAGGTCTTCTACCATCATTGAGCAATTCCTCATTACGAGAGCATGGCAGAAGTATGGGCATGTATAGGATGCCCCAAAGGATTATTCCACCTATGCATAGATTTCTCAAGAGCTAGGTTTGGGCTGGACTACCAAACTATCATACACATTGTGTTCACAGGAGTACAGCGCCATCATGGCATAGACTAGGATTAGAGGCTGAATGTGCATGATGTCAGGGTGATAGATGGGTTTATTGTGTGGTTAGCAGATCATCCCATTCACAAGTTTTCAGATCCTACAAATTTGATTCCCTCCATGGAGGAGGTGATGGACGTGACAGGTGCCCCATTGAGGTAGGTGCTGAGACCATAGGTGGTATAGCCTACACCTCTAAGGCCTCATGCTATGGCACCACCATAGAGGCTAACAGTATAGGTTAGGGCCCCTCGTCCTAGTGTGACTACAGTAGTTAAACCAATAGGGTCTCAGAGATGAGCTCGGGGAGAGGGGGTTACTCTTGGTTGTGTGGGTGCGAAAGATGAGGTTTTAGTAGCTGAGCAAGTTGTGGATGGTGATACTAGACCTACACCAGAGGATATAGGTTTTGATCTAGGAGCAAAGATCCGGTGCCATAAGGTGCAAAGGGTAGAGGTAGAGGGACCAGATGCCCCAGATGTAGAGATGGTAGCGGTAGATGTGGAGCCCATTGTACCTCCCACACCACATGATACCATCAGACGATTGAGAGCTTAGGTCTGAGACTTGAAGATTGAGAGTGCTCAGTGGGAGCAACAGTTCATGAAGGCTAATAGATAGTGAACAGACCTCCAGACAATGGTACAGAGGTCACAGACTGAGATACATAGATTATAGGCAGAGGTGACTCACCAGGCTTCTCGTTCTACTTATTATGTGGTAGCCTATTATGCTATTGTACCCGTTGCATAGAGAGTGCCCACATACTCCTAGTACATGATGGCATTAGAGGGAGCCAGAGCACCTAGGGCCAAGACAGTACTAGATGCACCACCTCCTCCTCCCCAAGATGGAGAGGATCATGCCGAGAGATGACTTCTATTTACTCTATTCCTATGCTTCTAATATACTATTACTAATATGTATCATTGATATACTCTATTCTGATTTTGATAGCTTAGCATGAGCTCATTCTTTTGTACACTGTGCCAGTAGTGCACTCTTGACTATGATTCAAGATTTTTGATATATATGAGATCGATGTATTTGGTTGTGACTTCATATGTACTTGTCATGTTGTGATTTATGATGATATCATGTGATGGTTATGCTATGAGTAGAGTAAAATGTATGGATATATGCAATGTAATGATTTCTTTCATATGTATGGATGCTATGTATGGTTTATGTTTATGAAATGGATATGATGTAATGCAAAGGATTATGACATGCGAATGCACTGATAGGAAAATGTAAATGATTATGATATGCAAATGCAATGATGTACATGATATGTTTTGCAGGTATTTGATGAAGACAAGTACTCAGTCTTATGTCAAAAAGGATATTTAACCCGGGAGGTTACTGCTTACGGTTCTGTGAAGAGACCTTCGTGATAGGATGCAACACATTTGATTGGATATGAAGAGATGATTGAAGAATTGTTTACACCTTGAAGTTCATGGAAGACCTTGTGAGATCATACAGACATGCAAAACACAAAGAATCATGCAAAATGATATGCAACCTAAAGACCTAGGACCTAGTCACTGATCATGTGTCAGTTGTTCTCATCATTGAATTTTTAGGTAACCAGATAAATTGATACAATGCCCACTAGCCATGAAACTATAGACATATGAATATCAATTTGTTATGTGCAAAAATCAATACAATATCCACTAGCTATAAAAATCATGGACATATGAATATTGATTTTATCTTTGAAATGTCGGATTAGATATAAGCACCAAGGCACAAATGCTAGGATGACCTGAATATCATGTCCATTTTGATATTGAATTTGTATAAGCATCTGAACATAAATGTTGTGATGACCTGAATATGCCTTGCATTACAAACACATCAAACAGTCAAGAGATCAATTGAAATCCAATGTGAATTACCCTTATTGACCCTTTATCATTCACATCCTTAGGTAAGATTATGTTTCATAGTAGGAAAAGAAATCACTCAAAAAGACAATAGTTAGACCAAACTTCCTTGAATTTCCTAGGTATCAATGGTTGAGGTACTCATGGCCATCCAATTCGGGATAGAGGCTCTTATAGATGGACACCATTTCAATCCAGAATTTCTAAAGTTAGATTTTCACATACAAGCTAAAAACAAAGAAAAGATTTTGCCCCCAGTCATCACTTCCCTAAATCCTTTAAAGGACATCATCGAAAAGCTTGTGGGAACAAACTATGCAAAAATATCAATGTGAATCAGTAAGCATACAAGGAGATAAAAGCATGAAACACAGATTATTTTCATTTTTTATTTTGATGTTTGATTGCGTTGTTGTAGATGTAAAATCATTTCTAGAGATGAGACAAATGGATTGACTCAAATGAATTTTCAAAGGACTCTGACTAGGCATGACTTATCTGAGATATACTGGAGACCATTGGATATGAGATTAATTGCCCCCAAGTGTTAAGCATTGATAGGATATGGATGCTTGAGCCAACTGGTGTACCAACAGACTTATTGAAGATAGGAATATAAACAGGGACAAACCGGGAGATATGAACAAATTAAAGCAAGACTGAAAGTTGGGAAAGACCAAGATTGCGCTAATAGATAGAGTGTTTTGAACAAGTGGCACCCATTTGCCAGGTTTTCACCATCTTGGCAGAGATTCTATTATTGCTACTAAGGTGCCTGTTTCTAGGTTTTCACCAAGGCACTTTTTCTTTTTCTCATTTTTTTGTATTTTTCATCTTTTCAATTTTTTTGTACTTTTGATTTTTTTCAATTTTTTTTGTGAATCATCAAGGCACCTATTGCTAGGTTTTCACCAAGATGTTCATTTTTTAAGGACTTTTTCAGATTTTTAAGATTTTTTTCAAGACATTTTACCATAGACTAAATGCCTTAGGTGTAGAATTTCTTTAGATGGAGAATGTTGATGGGTTCTCGGAGCTACTCTCCTTCAATCGTTGAGAGTTGATAGGAACCTAAGCCAAAAGTAGTAGTGATTACAAAGGGACCCAGCTAGTTGGGTTCAAACTTCCCCTTTGCATTCTCTATGTGATTGATTTTTTGGATTCTCTCTCAAGACTAGATCACCAACCTAAAATTCTCTATGTCTGACCTTCTTGTTGTAACCTCTAGACATTCTCTTTTGATACACTCTAAGATGATCATATGCCACTTGCATGTGCTCATCTAGTAGTTCAAGTTCTTGTAACCTAGACACTCTATAGTCATCATCGGTTACTAAACCATGCATTCTGATTCTGAGTGATGGGATTTCAACCTCAATAGGTAGTACCATTTTAGACCCATAAACTAAAGCAAATGGTGTAGCCCCAGTGGGCATTCTAATACTAGTTCTATAGGCCCATAGAGCTAGATTGATCATGAGATGCCAGTAGACACAACACTTCAGTAAATCACTGCTACTTTAGGCCTACACTATTGATGAGATCTACAAGTGTAAAATGTTTTTACGAGACTAGGATCAATTTGTGCAATGTACATAAATGCAAAGCGGTGATTATTCTTGATGATTAACATGTATAAGTCTTCTAGGCCTTACCTAGTAGCTAGGACTAAAGATAACATAGCTCAAGAGACCATCATAGGTTGTCTCTTTCTTTGGTCTATATTATTGACAAAATGTTTTACCTTTCATTAGCTCATCAAATCTGGGGACTGGAAAGAATTTAATAGAATATTTTCATGACAACATATATTATTTAAGTTGACATTGCACAAATTTATCTACTTTGCGCACTTGTAGACTATGAGGACGGCGATAAAGAAGCATCTCCTCTCATGGCCATGCTTCTTTATCACTGTCCTCATAGTCTACAAGTGCACGAAGTAGATAAATTTGTGCAATGTCAACTTAAATAATATACATTGTCATGAAAATATTCTATTAAATTCTTTCATATCCCCAAATTTGATGAGCTAATGAAAGGTAAAACATTCTATCAATAATATAGACCAAAGAAAGAGACAACCTATGATGGTCCCTTGAGCTGTGTTATCTTTAATGTGCATATCCATCAATTTTTTGACACTTTATAATTCATTCTGATAGAAGTGCTATAAATCTAAAAGATACAATGTCAGAGAAAAATACTTTACGATAATTCTTACGACAGTAATGCTATACATCCGATGGGACAACTTGTCAGAGATATGTTGCACTACTATCGCTCTTCCGATAGTTAAAATGTCATAGATATCAAATTTTTGACAGAATCATCTTACAATAATGCTATGTCATTGATGGGTGTATCTATCGGAAGCTGGTAGTAGATCTATTGCCATTCCAACAATTGTAATGTCGGAAAGGATATCTTTTTGACAGTTAGTTCTGATAGCGATTGTATATTTTTGATAGGTCTTTGTGTTGGAATTCTGATAGATGGACCGTAGGAAATGCCATAACAAAGATGTTATCATGTGCAAGTTTCTAACATAAAGGGGTGTTGATAAACTGACAGATGTCTCTTTTGTCACAATTTCCAATGCAAAAACTATGACAGACACATGTGTCGAAATGCCAAAAAATTAGCATTGCAAATTTGACAAATGGTCGTTAGAATTTGACCTCAAATGTACTAGTGGGTGTCTAATTGTTCTCTATTAGAGTAGGAAATTCCTTTTCAAAATATAATTCAGCATGGAATACTTGACCTCATGGCTTATGTTATAGTTGACTAGGTCAATTGGTCAACATGTAAATACAAATTGGATCTCAGAGCACACCAGTGTGCACTATAATACTAAGTTTTAGGGATTAATCCTCGAGGGTTAAGCCTCTTGATAGGGTTTATGACTGTAAAACCTTAACAAAATCATGAACTATAGAGGGGGTGCACTACCTATGGTGCCCCAATTTGAATATTAGTGATATCACTAAGGAGGGTATGGAAATTCCAACAATAGGTCTATATTCATGTGTCTATGTACATATGTATATATTTATATATGTATGCACACACACACATAGATATATGTATACATACATACATTCATACATACATACATACATACATATCTATCTATCTAGGTATGTATATGTGTATATATGTATATATGTATATGTGTGTGTGTGTGTGTGTGTGTGTGTGTGTGTGTCTATATATATATATATATATATATATATATGAACACTAACTATGCTTCTTCAAATGACATTGTTAATGGAGATGGTAGAAATCATAACACTATTGAAGAATATTTTAACCATGCAATCATACACATGGTTTTTGTGGAAAGAAAAGGGAAAATTTCACTTGCTCTTGACCTTATGCTAGTCCCTTTTGTTGTACTGGTGTGCAATGAAATATTTATCGAAGGATGAATTCTGTAGCTTTAAAGTTATAAAATTTCCTACTCTTAGTACCTAATAAATAATTCACTTAACTACTTAGTTAACAACCGTATTCTCCTTCTCCCATGTCTAGTATTTTAACTTTTTCTTTAAATAATGATGATTGAAATAGATTTTAGTAAATTCGAGGATGTATTTTCCACACGCTATCATAATATCTCAAAATCTTATAGTGATGTTAGATTTTATCATGTATTTTATTGAAGAAAACACAAATCATTTATTTCAAAATATTTTTATAATAATTGTGAAAAATATAATAAAACTCCACATTTATTCAACATTCATAAATTAATACAATATAAAATACATTTAAATTTGTATTCATCACTTCAAAGATATAAAAGTAATTATGTACAATAAATCTTATTCAATAATACTAAAAACTATCTCTGTCTTCTATGAGATTTTTGTCTCTATAAAGATCTATATTTAATCATGTATCCAAATGATTGATATGTCTAGAAAACATCACATCCACATCTTCTTTCCACTCACAATTTTAAATGTGAGGACTCAAATCATGTCAAAATATTATATCATATAAAGGTAGCACAACCAAGAACTATTATAATATTATTTTTCTTCTCTCAATCAATTATACTATCCAAAATAATACATTGTGACATCATGAGCTTTGGATTTAGCACAAAACAAAGTAAAAAATAATTCTATGGGCTTAGGATGTCGATGTAGATGATATTCCCATCTTTCCTGACTCAGTGGCATTTCTTTCATTATTAATAAAATGTGTGACATCAATTGGTAATTGAGGAATTTTATGGGTACCATGAAATGCAACTCTAATTGTATTTAATCTATCAACTATTGCAGTCATATCAGGTCAATTTTGAGGTGAATCCCTTGTGCAGAACAAACCAATTTGTATAAACTGAGTAAGGTGTTCTATTACTATTGGTATCTCTAAATCATGAGCATCTCTAAGTAGGAAATTATCCACCACATTGGAGATTCTATTAGGAAAATGTATTTCTATCCATTTTTGTAGATTGATTCATTCAATAAACATATCATATGTTAGCTTCCTTCTTGTCAACAACTCTAAAACTAAAATTCCATAGTTGTATACATCTCCTTTCGTAGTAAGGTTTTCTCCTATTCCATACTCTACAATAATAATTAAATAAATATAAATTACTCCTGAGTAATTTGTCTAGCATTTGATGGTTTAAAAGATAAAGAAAGAAATAAAAGTGAAATGTAGAGAGGGAAAAAAATAAATTTGTGCCTGGTGCAATGTATCCAATAGATCCTTTAAGTCCACTTGTTGAAGTCAAAGAATCCATGGAATTGCGAAAAATAAGATTAGAAATGCCAAAATCTGCTATGTATGAAGTCAGGTCATCTCCTAATAGAATATTACCAGGCTTGAGGTCACAATGAATCACTTGAAAAAAGGAATGATGGTGAAGGTATGCTATCCCTTGTGCTATCTCCATTTCTATCCTTATTCGATCACTCAAATTTAATCTGCATCTAACCCCTTTAGGAGGGTATAGCCATTTCTCTAAACTTCCATTTGGCATGAATGGAAGAATGAAGGATTTGAAATTAAGGCTAGAACATGTTGAAATGATTTTTATTACATTCTGGTGTCAAACTCTCTTTAATGAATTACATTCTCTGTTGAAACTATGATGAGCATGTTCATCTTGTAAATTGAAAACTTTGACAACTATATATGTACCATTCTTTAGAATCCCCTTATAAACTGACCTAGAACTACTAATTCCTAAACAATTTTGATCACTAAACCCACCAGTTGCATCTACAAGTTCTTCATATGAAATTTTTGGAGGCCATAATTCGAGAGTAGGGGTATTAGAATGTTTTCATGATCTATAAGAAAATACTACCAAGAGACGAGTCATGGTCAAAATCAATATGCCAACTATGATAGGAATTATTGCCTTTTTGGAGAGTGATGGGTGTTTACAATTGGAATGAGAGCATGGTAGCATGTTTATCCATCCACCACAAAGGCCAAGATTTCCAATAATTTCTTAAGCATCAAGTGTTTTGAGAGCTCCTCCCTTTGGCACCTCTCCGTAACCTATTTGAAGAGATATTGAAATGCTTGAGAATTTTCATCTTTTTGAAAGCCACCGATATCATACTTGACAAATTATTGCAAGAAAGATCCATGTATTGTAGGTTTTGTAGATCTGCCAATGATGTTGGGATTTGTCCCTCAAATGCATTCCCAAAAAGATTTAGATATTCCAACCCCTTGCAGTTTTCCAGTGATCTGTGAATGCCACTAGAGAAATTGTTTTGAGAAACATCTATATCTAAAATCATGACCATTTTTCTCATGTCCAAAATAGAGCCTTGCAATAAATTTCCTAAACTTTTGAAATAAAACTGGAGATTCTCAAGACCTACAACATCAATAGGTATATTTCCTATTAGTTTTTTATACACCAAGTCTACCATTTCCAAATTCTTGCATCTCCCTAAATGGTAGGTATTTTCCCTAATAGTTGATTGTGATCAAGATAAAGTTCTCTTAATTCTGGAAGGTCACCAAGACTTTCAGGAATTTTTCCCCAGAGCATATTCTGACTGAGTGATAACAATCCAAGCCTTTTTTATTGGCCAAAACTCTCTAGAATTTTTACCTATAAATTGTTTGTGTAAAGATTTAATCTTTCAAGGTTTGGAAGTCTACTAAGTGTAGATGGAATGGTCCCTTTGAATTAGTTTCTTCTAGACTTAGTGTCGCCAAGTTTGTGATGTTACCAATCTCATATGGTATGTTTCCCCCAATTTCATTTGTATGAAAACTTAAAAATGAGAGTGATTTTGAAAGGTGACCAATTAAAGTGGGCAAGACGCCAGTGAGATAATTAAATCCTACCTCAATATCTTCCAAGGTGGGGCCAAGTAAACCCATGTTTGTGAGATTTAAAGAAACAACACATTGTCTACGAGAAGAGAAGGTAATGCTAGTCCAATTGCAGAAGGTGTGATTGGGAGACCAATCAGACAAAGAATAAAATGGATAGAATATTTGAAAGGCATGAGAGCTTGTTGATTAAAATAATTAGAAGGATTTTCCATATGAGTAGGCAGTGTAGAGGAACCATCATCATCATCTTTATTCTTAGCTTACCATTTCACCATTCCAAAGGCAGTGCATGAATCTCACGAGGAACAATGACTGCTTTGTGCAATTCCAAGTGGATGATGTGAAGGCTGGTGAATTGTATTGTTTTGTTTTTGTCGGCCACATTGATGAAATGCAAATGAGTGTGGTTTGGCAGTTTTAAATGCATGACTTCACATTTTTATTCGACAAGTTCGACAAGTGGTGGAAATGGACTCTTGATGGTGGTAAATCAGTTATTATCAAACAAATTCCTTAACCTTAAGTATCTAGTGAATACTTAAAGTAATCAAAAAATTATAACTGATGTGAACATGAAAGTAAAAAACATCAAACACCATGAACACCAAAATTTACATGGGAACCAAAGATGGGAAAAACCATGAAAGGTGATTTTTACAAAGGCTCACTGTTAGAATATAAGAAATGAAAAGGAATCCACCACTGAAGTCACTGTCACCAACAATTAGCAACATAGAAATGATATAGCAGTCTGCTACCAGTTGTAAGAACTCACATACACATCAATACAAAAATATTTCATTGTCAAATAATATGGTAGGGATGCTCAAAAAGCATCTACAAAAATGTGGAAGTGTAGACTAGGCTTATGAACGCATAGACTAAATGTCTGATTCTTTTGAAAATCTTCAAATGAGTGTGGTTCCAAGTTTGTAGTATTTTCTCAGTACTCACAGAATGATATGTTGAAAAGGGGTTTGAGATCATAATCATATGGAGGTAGCTATCTATAGGTGAAAATGTAGAAAGGAGTGTTGTGTTTTCAGAATGCAAGAATTTTGGGCATACCAGTAATTTGTAATTTTTAGTAACAAATTCAACATAGTTAATGTTTATTTGAGTATATATGTTTAGCTTTATCTATGTCTATAATATATTGAAATAACCATGAATTATATTATTATTATTATTAGGTTTGGACTTTTCAATATGTTATTATTAAACAAATTCAAAATAGTTGATGTTCATTTTAATATATTTGTTTTGTTTTAAGAGATGTTACAAGTATGTTTTTTAAATTTATATAGTAATAATTTTTCATAATTTTAGGTCACATTAACTACGAGATTCTTAAAGTTTTGATGTACTAAGAAGGAAAATTTTTAAAAATAACATAATAGTAAGAATATATTGTAAGAAGATAGGATGTGGTAAAGGAGTTGTCAATTAGGTCTCTTACGTGAAGGACCATGGATGTTGAATGTTACATAGTATTTATTTTAGTTTTGTAGGTGGTTACAAAGGTTTTTAATTGTTCTCTCTTTGACCAGATTGGACAATATTGAATTTGCATGCCTTTTAGACAATATCATAACACTAAATTTGTCTCATTGTGACTATGCAATCATTGTTTAAAAAAAACTCATTTTCCATCTTACTACAATATTTTGGCTCTTAATGTCCCTATACATTTCTATAATTGTTGTAATTGAATTATTATGCAAATTAAGAAAGGATGAAATTTCTTGTAGATGTATTATACAAATACGAATGACTTTCATTATATTCTATCCTTAACTTTAACATTCATTTTTTATTTTACATTAGTATATTAATAGTTTTCATTGATTACTACAATGTTAGGAAATATTATGGCACCCCATCAAGACTTTGAAGATGTAGGCACCATTCTAGATAGTCCACCTGGAAATTTAGAAACATTTTTGAATAAAAATTCATCACCCAGGTCCTCGACTGGTTCCACTTTAGTGGAATCCCCTTCCTTTGTACAAGGGAGTATTAATGACCTTGCCACCCATATTCTACAAAATTGTAATAATATCGTTGAAGAACTAAGACATCTGTGTTAACATATAGCGCATGGAAGATCACACAATTAAATTGATCTATGATGTCAAAAATAAATATCACCTAGCTTGTACTATGTTAGATGCATATTATGACATCGTGTGGTCCCACAATAGTGTGTCCCACTTTTTGACCAACTTTGACACGAAGATCAACATTCTAAGAAAAAACTTCACTTTCAAACACTTGTTGCCGCAAAACTATTAGGAATTTAAAGATGATGTAAACTAGAGTCTTTTAGAATTTTCTTTCTAGTTTCTAAATATATATTTAAAAAAAAAATTAAAATTCATTTAAATTAAATTTTCCTTCTCCTTCAAAAAGTGGTTTGCATGAAAAAACTATGTTTTTAAGGATCTATTGTCTCTTGGATCAGCATAACTTTTTTTTAAAATATGATAACAATGTAATGATTTCGAGATTATATTTGTAACTTCAATATCTAAAGGATAAAATTGGTTTTATTCATTTTGGGTCAACATTTCATAGTTTATTAAGTTCTAAAGTGACAGTAACTGTAATTTAGACATAAGGTCACTTGGATCGTTCTAACATGATATCTGTATACCGAAATTCATTTTTTATTTTTTTCATAGAAAGGTATCACAAATAATCTTTTCCTACATATTTTTCATAAAAAAAAATTAATTTACTATTTCTCTTGAAGTCTTGAAGAGATAGGTTGTTGAATGGCCAAACAACCTATGTTTAGTTAAAGTAATATTTAAAAGTGATAATGAACTCAATATGTATTAAAATTATACTCATTAAAAAGCTTGTTCTGAATAGCATCATTTCAAATCGTATGTTTGAAAAAACCATCTTGTTTGGTCCTTGTCCCAGGCCTCAAAAGATAATTTTTTTGTAGTTCACTTTTTTTCTAAGGGAAATATTTCAGTTTAGGGGTCTTCATGTGAAGAACCACTTCATGTGAAGACACTTGAGGGGCTTCGTGCGAAGGTTCTTCACACAAAGACCCCAAAGTGAAAAGTCCGGTGAAGAAACACCCCGCCAGAATTTTCCCTAGGGTACTTTGAGCAAAGTCAGTCGGCTAGTGATGAATTTGTTTTGTAAAAAATTTAGAATGGTATAAAACTAAAACATTTGTTTCTATTTTATACCGAATTGCAATAAATTTTATATTTTTTCTATTGCTGATCAATTTTTACAAAGGCATTTTTTGGAGAATTATTGTTATTTCTATTTTTCAAAGGCATAGTTTTGGAGAGGAGAAATATTAGATCAAAGTATTTTTTGAAGAAGAGAATTTTTATTGGTGATCTTATGGAAGACATTTTTTGGAGAGAAGAAATGGGGAACAAGAAGGGAAGACAAAGTAAATCTACTAGAAAAAGGTCACCCGGTACTGAACAAAGAAATTGTGAAGCTGCATTGAAATATTATCATATAACTAAAGAAGGTGAAAGACAAGATGAAGTAGGAGGGTCAAGTCAAGTTGAAGAAGTGCACATTGAAGAAGGGTTGGGATCACTCCCTATCAAAGCTCAAGCAATTGATGTTGGAGAAGGGTCGAGATCATGTGCTCCTACTGGTATGGATGAACTTTTAAATTTAGCTCAAACTGTAAAGAGAAATATTAATTATAGAAACTTAGATCATTTACTTATAATGGATGTCAAGAATTTGAGATCACTTGCTAATGTTCAACACTTAATTCCTGCTAAGAATAGATCAATGAATATGATAGCAAGAGAAATATTGGCTAAATTTGATAATTTTGAAACACTTGAACAATCCCAATTGCTTTTAGTTGTACTTATTGTATCATCAAAAAATGGAAGAACTTCCATTTAGGACCGGTTCAGCCCTTCGAGTAGGTGGTCTGGGGTCATGTCAAGCACCTTGAGTGGGTCTTTGACTAGATTTGGCTTTTTCCCCTGTTATGCTTCTCTCTCCACCTATTTCCAACCTTTTTTTGGCACTTTATCCTGAGTATCTATGATCTTCGACTTCAAGGTCAAGGATGACCTTCTAGGTCAAGATTGATGTTGACTTTGACCTAGGTCAAGGATGACCTCAAACTTTGAACTAGGTCAAAGTAGACCTTGACCTTGACCCTAGGTCCAAATTTTAGATTCTGAAGGTTTAGGGATGTCGGGTTTCAGAAAGTTTTATTTCCCACTTCTGGGTTGGCTATTTCAAATTTTGGAATGGTAAACTCTTAAATTATATTTAATCTAGGTCCATTTATAGGGGCTAAGGCTTAATTGTAATTTATTTCTCCTATGTTAGCCTCTCTAAAAGTTTGTGCCCTAGACTAGTATAAAAAGAAGCCTTCCTCTCTCATTTTGATCATCCACTATCAAGCATCTTTTGCAATCTTTTGTCATAATCTCTCAAGTGCAATTGAGAAATCATCAAGTGAGAAAGAAGGATAAGGTTAGCATTCAAGCATTCATTCATCCTAAAGAATTCAAGCATTCAAGAATTCATCAAGGATATCCATTGATAGCCATTGAAGGATTCAATCTCTTTGGAGCCCTGTTGTTAAAGATTTCTCCATCCACATTCACTCAAGCTTCTTCCTATTTCAAGATCCACTCAAGATTTTTTTTTAAGATATAATGCAATTGATTTGAGACATCCTACATTCAACTCTACATTTATTTGGAGCATCCATACTTGTGGATTCAAGGATTCAAATCCTCCACAAGGATTTCAACATAAGCAAAGTGAATAGTTCCATTTACTTTTTTTATGTATTGCAATTTAAATTACATTTCAAGGTTGATTCCAACCATGGTTTGACCAAGGAAAACCCCTCATCTAACAAATAAAACCCTTTTTGTTGTAGATCCAAGTGCAGGATGACGAGTATTAGTGCAGATATGAGTACCCTTTTCGGTGAACTTTCAGGATCTGTGAACATAATTTCTGTTGCAATAGTGCATGTCAAGGATGACCTTTTGGGGTAAGATTGTACCCCAGGATAAGATCTTATCCATTTCTTGGGTCAAGGATGATCTCACTCAAAAAAGAAAAAGGTTTCTACGTTTTCTTTGTTTCTACATTTCCAGCCTAGATCCACTTGCCAAATTTCTTAAAATTGTACATAGACATAAAAAAATAGCATTTTCTAGATCTATCATACTTGAGGTTATTATTTTTCTTCAATTAAATTAAGATTTCAATACATATTTACCATAATGGAATATAAGGTTTTCTCCTTTCTTCAAATTCTTCATCGATTGATTCATCTATGTATTGACCATCCTCTTGTGGTTAATCTCTTTGGATATTTCTTTGGGAATTTGGGGCTAAGAAGTATATCTTATATTCGCATTCTTGCTATATTATCACATCACACACATCATTTTCCTTAGGGGAGAACTCTTTGTTCATCTACATTTTGGTGACCATGATTTGTTCTCCTACATTTTGGTGAACCCATGATAGACAACTCTTTCTTTTATGGTGTTAGATCTTGCATGTATTAGGTTTCTTTTATGTGTTTGCATCTCATATAAACTCATAATAAAAAAACACTCATTTGTTAATACTTTGTGTTTTCTTACTTTAGTTCATCTACATTGCATTGGTATATGAGCTTTACTACCTCTAGTCCTACCTATAATATTTTGGTTAGAAGAAGTCATAGACTTATGGGTGCCTTTGATCCTGAGTCTTCCTCTCCTTTCCTTAGGATCCAAGATGACAATTTGATTATTGATGATTCCAATCCTACTATGGAGAAAAATTCTTCTCACTCATCTCATGATGAGGATGATGCTTTAAGAGTTCCTCCTAAACAAGTCCAAAAATTTTCAATTGAACTTGATAAAATGGGTAATTGGCTTATTATAGGAAACCATAATCAAGATTATATTCAAGCTATAAAGGCTCTTAAGAAATTTCTTCATGATAATGATCAATGTATTAATCTATTGTGTGGTATTACTCATCTTGTGCATTCAAATGTTAAACCTTTAGCACAAGAAGCTTAAGATTTAGGATTCACTCCTCCTATTACAAGTGTGGAACCATCTTCTATTATTTTACCTATTATCGCTATCTATACTCCTCCTTTGGTGACTGTGATGGTTCCATCTCTTCCTATTAGTGTTCCTCCTGTGTCCCTTCCTACATCAAAACCTTCTTATCATAATGTTTCTTTTACTTATTCCAATCCTCTTCTATCTGTGGTTCCAAGTTTTCCTCCAGTTGTGTCTTCCATTCCTTTTTCTTCATACACTTTACCTAGTATTTATAATGGTGCTATGCCTCCTATTTCATCTAATGATTCAACAAGCATGAGTTTGGCTCAAACTGTGTCATCTTTACAACAAAAAATTTCATCCTTGACTCAAAAAATGTTTAGAATTTCTACATGTGACATGGGAATTCCTTTATCCCTAGACATCATTCGTGCCCCTATTCCTCAGCAAGCTGACATGTCTCATCTTGAGAATTACAATGGTAAGGGAGACCGTGTTACTCATGTTAAAATATTTCAAATCCTTTGTAGTGACTATGCTCATGATCATAGGATTTTAGCCAAGTTGTTTGCTAGAACTTTTCGTGACAAGGCCTTACATTGGTATTGTTCCTTGCCTCCTTATTCTATTGAATCTTTTCTAAAACTTTCCAATGCTTTCATTCAATAATTTCAAAATAACATTGGTCTGCAAGTGTCCTTGACTGATTTGATGCATTGTAAACAAAACACTAAGGAAAAATTGACTGAATTCATTGGTATATTTAAGAATTTTCTTGCTTAGATTTCTTATCATGTTCCTTATCTAGATATTCAATGTATGTTTATTTCAAATTTACAAAAGGATATTAGAGATAAGATTCTGCTTACTGAATTTACCTCTTTTCAACAACTTTGTGCAATGCTTCATCATTATCAATTACAAGTGAGTCAATTTGAGAGAAATAATCCAATGGCTCCTATTCCAGTTGATAAGAGTGATGCTACTCCTAATCCAAACAAATTTAGAAAACTCAACAACTATGTCAAGATAAATAAACAAGTGAATACAATTGCTGATCAAGTTTTCGTTGCATCTCACATTGCCACTTCTGTATCCACTGCTTTTCATTTGAATCGTATGTTTACTCCTCTCTCTGAATCTTTACATTCTATTATGAATAGGTTGTTAACTGCTAATATGATTACTTTACCTCCTATTTAACCTCTTTTACCTGCTACGATAGAACCAAAATCCTTTGATCCTAAAGCCTTTTGTCAATATCATCATCAAAATGGTCATGATACTGAGAAGTGTTATTCTTTAAAACATAAGGTTCAAGACTTAATTGACTCTAATGCTTTATCTGTTGATAATTTTGATGGTAGTGGGAACAAGTCCATCTCTCCTCCTAATAAAAACCTTCAAATCTATATGAATCATTTACCTACACATGATACTAATACCATTTCTCAGTCATCTTCTATGGATATTATTTATGATTCAAAGATGGATGATCTTAATCACATTGTTAACCATCTGGAGCATGTTGTTTTGCCTCAATCTCAAACTCAACCTCAAGTTCCATCTCAACCTAAACCAAAACTATAGCCTAAATTGAAATCTCAACCAAAACCTCAAAAACAACCTAAGAATAAGAGACCTTGGGAAATTTTGATTACCTTTGATGATTCCGAGACTATTAAAGCTCCTAATGGTCCCCTTTACATTTATGCTAGGATATCTAAGATACCTATGTTGGTTTGTCTAGTTGATCCTACATCTTTAGTCAATGTTATTATTGAAGAAAAACTTTTTATGAAAAACTTGCAATGTGATTATTATGATACATCTAATGTATGGATTCAAACTTGTAATGGTTTTCTTTATCCATCATTTGGCACTATTGACTTGTTGGTTGAACTTTGTGGTAAAATTGTGAGCACTACCTTTGTTGTTGTTCCTACTTCTGACCAATTTCAAGTTAACCTTGGTTTGCCTTGGTTGAATGTCATGCATGTTGTTGCTTCTCCTATCCATAAGTGTCTTAAATTCATTCATGATGAAGAAGTGAAGGTGATTAACCATATTTTATATCAACCTTCTAGGCCCAGGGATTGTGCTACACTTGACTTCTTTTGGCCTTCAATACTTAATTCATGTCCTTCTCAACATGATAATCTTTTTCTCTCATATCAAGCCTATAAGCATCACAAGATTCTTGAGTTAAGCATGCCACCGATGGATCTTAATCATGGTCTTTTTCCTACACCTTCCATACCTCCTTTATCTATGGTTTCTAGTTCTCTTAATCAAGCTCCTAGTGTTGCTTGTCAATCTACTAAGAATCCTAATAATCCTCATATAGAACATGTGAAGGATCTGGTAGTTGTTCCTCCTAGTTCTCAACATATTTCAAACAATACAAAGCATAATTGATCTTCTAATGAATGTCGTAAGAAGCATCATGCTCAAGCGAAGGCTCGTACTTCTATTCTTCAAAATTCTTTACCTTCTTTTGATAAGCATATTCATGATGTGTTAGAAGAAGTTACTACTAATAATGATGTTAAGATGCAAGATTATGATGATTCTATTCATATCTTAGATCCTATTTTGATTAATCTGGATTATGAAGATAATCTTGATGATACTAATGATATTAATGATGAATATGAGACTATTGACATTGGCATTGATTTACCTAATATGCTTTCATCACAATTGACACTTACACCTAGTATGGAACATTATGATTCTCAAGAGAATCCTTGTTTGGAACTGGCTATCATTCCTACTATGTTAGATATAGTTCCTCTTGTGAGTTTTCCACCTTCCCAAAATGATATAGAACAAGATGGGGAGAGTTGGCAGCACGTTTGATTGGCTGGCCCTTTATGGTAGCTTTTTATGTGTTTGTCTATTGTATTGTGCTTCTCCCGTGATGTATTGCTAAATGTTGATAGATTCTTTTGTACGACCCTTGTTTCTTTGTTGGTGCAAGGTGATAAAGGAATCAAACCTTTCATACAATTCCTCTATATGTATTTCTACTCTTCTATATGTTGTTTTCATGTTATGTTGTACCTGTGCTATTGTTCATAAATGTTTCCTTGTGTAGTCTTTTTGGATTTACAACTTGGTAGCAATAAATCTTTTTGGTCTCCATGTTGTGGTCCAAAAAGACTCTTCTTCGTATCTCTTATGTATTCTTTCCTCCACTATGATTTTAGTTCTACTTTATTTAGGGAATGATGTCAATTCATTTTCAATAATATCATATATATTATCTTATGATCATACTTGCCCCACGATAGGTAGATCCCTTATGTGTTCTATGTATGTTTATGTGGTATTCCCCTTGATTTGTCTTCATTTGGGTGCATCTCATAGTGGAAACATAATCAGTAGATTTGTTCATGTTTCCAATCAAGCCATTTCTCCTATTAAAGTGTAGCAATGACTTTAATGTGGGGGCATACACTTTGCTCACCTATTTCACACACACACTTTCAATATACATATATTTTTCAAGGTAATTTTGTCCCTTTATGGATTAGTGATTAATCCTTAAAGCATGGATTTTCATTTTGAATAGCCATAAAATTGAATCACCTCTATTCAATGTAATGTTATAATGTATGGGGTAAATATGAGATCCACTCCTAAATCCAAATTCCTAAAGGAGAGATCCAATTTGATCAACCAAAAAGGTTAATGCACAATCGAATAAATCTATGGAGAATATGAAAGAGAGAGAAAAATCCTATATTTCCCTATGGTAGAATTGTGCTTGAAATCTGAAATAATTGAAATATGAGTACTAACCTCAAATTAGGGCAAATTTGGAAAATGCCAATTTTTTATGTCTGTGTACTCTCAGGCAATTCTGCAACCTGTTTCAAACTGGAAATGTCGAGATGAAGAAAACCCAAAAATATTTTGTCTTTTCGATGGCAAGTAGTCTTTGACCCTCATAAAAGGTCAAAGGCTACATTCTTTATTTGAAGGTCAATTCTGAATTTGTTCACAAATCCTTGAAGTTCACCGAAAAGGGTATCCAAATCTACTCTCAGATCTGAAATTCTACACCAGTACCTGCAAGAAAAAGAGGGTTTTGGTTGTTTGTTTGAGGGATTTGCCTTGGTCAAACCCCGGTTTGGAATAAACCTTAATATTGAAATTGAAATAAGAATGCTAGAAAGTAGTAGAAATAGATCTAACAATGAAGCTATGCAATTCAATAGGTATGTAATTATATTTTGAATGTAAACAAGTATATTGATATGAAAGCTTGAACACAACAATGGTAAATATAAATCAAAACCATGAAAGTAAATACAAAACCTCCATGATTTTATGCTTGGAGTCCACCTTGATAGAAGAATGAATGGATCTATAAGATAAACAAAGGATCTTGAAGGAAGATCACACCATCATGATGGCTAGATCTAGGGTTTGAATGTTGAATCTTGAATGCTTGAACCCAATCCCTTCAATGGCTTGAATGCTTGAATCCTTGATCTTCAATGGAGAACTTGGATGGAGAAGAAGATTTGAATGCTTGGATGGATGATTTCTTGATCACCTTGAGAACTTGAGAGAGGAGATTGCAAAACTTGATTGCTTGATGGCCAAAGAAGATGAGAGATGAGATGTGAAAATGAGAGAGGAAGGCCTCATTTTATAGTGAACTAGGGCACAATCCTCTAGAGGGGCCACCTTGGAGAATTAAATCCCAATTAGGTCCTAACCTTTAGAAAATATACCTAGATTAAATGTAATTTGAGGATTTACCATTCTGAAACCTGAAATGGCCGACCCAGAGGTGGGAAAACAAATATCCCCAAAACCTGACACCCAAAAATAAAGGAAATTTAAAATTTGGATAGGGGGTCAAGGATGAGCTCAAACCTAACCAAGTCAGGGTCAAGGTCAAGGTTGACTTTGATCCCATAAGGTCAACTTTGACCTTGTGGTCAAAAACCTTAGGATCCTGACCCAAAAAGATAGGAAATGCAGATTGAAGTGAAAATTAGGGATAGATAGAAGAAGAATGAGGAGAACAAGTATGATCTAAGAAAAGAGCTGATTCAAGGTGCTTAACATGACCCAAACCACTCACTCGGAGGGCTAAATGCTCTTAACCTGGAAGTGCTTCCATTTTAAGATGATACATTAAGCCCCCACTTTAGCGAGAGTATGGATTCAATGCAAACTATTGGTAAAGGAGAAGGAAGAAGAGATCCCAGTGGATTTGAAATGAGATAGAATGATACTTAGTTAGGGACACAAGCCCCCAGGCTAAGGATTCTAACTCAACATATGCACAGAAGGGTGTGAAAAATGACATGACACAAAAGAGGGGTTAGTAATAAAACAAACCCAAATCAACTAGCATAAGAAACCTTGCTAAGAAACATTTCTTATACTAACATCATATTTGGAAAGCTATCATAATAGCATAAATGTTTACATAAGAAATACAAGAAAAACACTATAAATGACATAGCTTCATGATCCAGTCCTACTAGCATGAAAGTGAAAAGAGAGAAAGGGAAAAAGAGTGATTACCTCACCTAGTAAGATGCCCACCTTACCATGAATTACCCTGGAGGGAGAGCCCAACAGGTTCACCCGTAAAATTTTCTTGCAATTGTAATGCATCTTCTGATGGCTTCTGGAATAGTCATAGATCCACCTTCTTGTATCACTATGAATATGAAATGTGTGTCTCCTCAGGATTTAGCAACTTATGTGTGTTACCTTCAGAAGATTTATCATATGAATGCATGTCCTTTTAGGACTTAGTAAATTATGTGCATTACCTTCCAAGATTTAGCATATTTGAAATTGGAAATGCATATCCCTTCAGGATTTAGTAACTTATGTGTGTTACCTTCCAAGATTTAGCATATTGAAATTTTTTTTTAAATGTGTGTCTCCTCAAGATTTAGCAACTTTTGTGCATTACCATTAGAAGATTTAGCATATAGATGCATGTCTTTTCAAGATTTACCAACTTATGTGCATTACCTTCCAAGATTTAGCATGTAAAAAATAAAAAACTAGAGCACAAGGGAGACCCTATATATTCCCCCCTCCTTAATATAGCAAAAACATACTATTTTGACATGTTAATGAAAGAAAAGAACAAGGATAAAGCCTTCTTCAACATCAAGACAATATCCATAAACAACACCCAGTCCAAGCCAAGAAGGTCATAGCTCCTATGAGGCCATGGAAGGGACGAATGTAAAGAGATATCATGCAAGAAGTGAAAAGAAGGTAACCCTTATGAGGGATAGCACATTGTTTAGTTTCCAGGGTGAGAGATATATCAATCATGGAAAACCAATGTCAAACAACAAAAGAGATTGTTATCAAGGACATATATCCTCAATGCAAACCAAAATTTTCATGTATGATTGAATATCACATAATAGATAAATACTGCTTAACCAAGGAAAGAGGTGAATCTCGAAAAGACATATGGAGATGGCATCATTCCCCCCCAAGTGTAGGAACAAAGATGGAAGAGGATACCTACTTCACAATGTAAGGAGATGTCTTTTTTACAACAATGTACACCATATCCTTAGCGAGGGATATTAACCCCTAAATCCAAGAATATAGATAATCGTGAAAAGGATATGTCACTCATGGAAAAGAATACTCCAATGAAAAGAGATATTATCAAGAAGACCCTCACCAAAGAGGAGTGCTTTAGATAAAATATCATCTTGCAACAACTGGAACAAAGATTCAAACATCAAGCCCCCTGCAATAAAGAGGAAGAGGAATCTTTGAAATGAGGGAAAAAACTCTAATGCCAAAGCAAGGGTGAGAGTTTATAAAGAACATAATTTTCAAAATAGAGAAGAAGTGACGACTTAGGACAACAACTTCTCATATAAAAATATTATCCATAATCAGAACATCTATCAATATGTTGAAATAATGTTACAATATAAACAAATACCACTAAGCTAAGGAAAGAAATTCCCTAGACAAAGAGAAAGAAAGAGGTACCTTTCCCCCCAGAAATAGAGACAAGGGACACCTTTGCAAAAAAATTGTCTTAGAAAAGATATCTTGAAAAAAAAAGAGAGTCTATGGATGATTAAAAACATAATGCAAAGCCATAGAAAAATAGGAGAGAAAGAATACCAATTAAGCCCCAAATAAAAGACCTAATGGATTCTAGAAGACTGGACGAAGATACACCTCTTGCTCCCCAGTCATGAGACAAGAGGGGGAGAACATCTACATTATATCTAAAGGAGGGGAATCCCCTACATCAAAATTATGAAGGAATTTTAAAGCTGCACGAGAGTGAGATATAATTCCTAAAGCAGCTCTTTCTCTAACATATAACTTGAAATGTTTACAATCAGCAAGTAAATGTTTGTTAGTATAATGAAAAGGACATGTGTATATGTATAAAGCATCAATTGGCATAGGTCTAAAGATTTCTTTCTTGGAATTCATTAGCTCAACATATACCTTCTTAGCCACTTCTTGATGAGTATTAGGGCTATCTAAGATAGGTGTGGGGAGAAGAATATGAAGAGGAGGATGATGATCAACACCACCTACCTTGACTTGAGATCTTGAACAACCAACACCATACATATCTGGTTTAGGGGGTATATGAACTAGAAACCTAATACCATGCTCATTAACCCCAAGCCATAAACCTTTATAACCTTTTTTAGTCACCATATTATATCCAATAGTGTACATATTATGTAAAGCTTCTACAAGAGGTGATTTTTTATCATGTTCATGAGTAAAGGTTGCATAAGGTGGAATAATAGGTTTGGAAGAAGTTTCTTTACCATTTCCTTTAATATCATTATGAATCAGAGGAGAAGGTAAATCAAAGAAATCTTGCACATCCACATCATGAACTATAGCTTGAATCCCATCATAAGTATGGGAAGAGCGAGGATGAACAGATGGAGAATTAGGTATCAGATTAGGATTGATACGATTAGGATTATGATTACGATTAGGATTAGGATTAGGATTAGGATTAGGATTGATAGGATTAGGATTAGAATTGATAGGATTAGGATTATGATTAGAATTGATAGGAGATGGTGTATCATCTACCAAATTCTTCACATAAGCCAAAAGATGAATAAGGCTATCACATAAATCTTTAATGAAGGTTTTGAATGTAGGCAAACTAGTGTCGGTCAACTTCACAAAAGCATAGGCAAGAGCAAAGTGAAGGGTCATCAACATAATGAAGTGAATGATACTTTCATACACATCATAGGTATTATAAAGAGATGCTAAAAGAAGAGTAATAAAGAACATAACTACACACCAAAGCATCTTAACAATCTCCATAGAATATGAAGTGCAAGAAATGTTTTTGTATTTTATTGATTATATAGATTCTTTTGTATTTTTGAATTTTAAAATGCAAGAGCATAAACTAGACCTAATCTAAAAGGAAATCTAACACCAAAAAGAAAGAGAGTAAGCTTGTCAGGTTCACCAAAATGAATAGTGGTAAAATTGAATCACCTCTATTCAATGTAATGTTATAATGTATGGGGGAAATATGAGATCCACTCCTAAATCCAAATTTCCAAAGGAGAGATCCAATTTGATCAACCAAAAAGGTTAATGCACAATTGAATCAATCTATGGAGGATATGAAAGAGAGAGAAAAACACTATATTTCCCTATGGTAGAATTGTGCTTGAAATTTGAAATAATTGAAATACAAGTGCTAACCTCAAATTAGAGAAAATCTGGAAAATGCCAATTTCTAATGTCTGTGTGTACTTTTGGGCAATTTTGCAACCTGTTTTGGACTGGAAATGTCAAGAAAAAGAAAACCCAAAAATCTTTTGTCTTTTCGATGGCAGGTAGTCTTTGACCATCATAAAAGGTCAAAGGCTAAATTATTTATTTTAAGGTCGATTCTAACTTTGTTCGCAGATCCTGAAAGTTCACCGAAAGGGTATCCAAATCTACTCTCAGATCCAAAATTTTGCATCTGTACCTACAAGAAAAAGAGGGTTTTGGTTGTTTGTTTGAGGGGTTTGCCTTGGCCAAACCCTAGTTTGGAATCAACTTTAATATTGAAATTGAAATAAGAATGCTAGCATGTAGTAGAAATAGATCTAGCAATGAATCTACGCAATTCAATAGATATGTAATTGTATTTCGAATGTAAACAAGTATATTGATATGAAAGCTTGAACACAACAATGGTAAATGTAAATCAAAACCATGAAAGTAAATAAAAAACCTCCATGTTTGTATGCTTGGAATCCACCTTGATAGAAGAATGAATGGATCTAGAAGATACACAAAGGATCCTAAAGGAAGATCACACCATCATGATGGCTAGATCTAGGGTTTGAATGATGAATCTTGAATGCTTGAACCCAATCCCTTCAATGGCTTGAATGGTTGAATCCTTGATCTTCAATGGAGAACCTGGATGGAGAAGAAGACTTGAATGCTTGGATGGATGCTTTCTTGATCACCTTGAGAACTTGAGAGAGGAGATTGAAAAACTTGATTTCTTGATGGCCAAAGAAGATGAGAGATGAGATGTGAAAATGAGAGAGGAAGGCCTCCTTTTATAGTGAACTAGGGCACAATCCTCTAGAGGGTCCATCTTGGAGAATTAAATCCCAATTAGGTCCTAAAATTTAGAAAATATACCTATATTAAATGCAATTTGAGTATTTACCATTCTAAAACCCAAAATGGCCGACCCGGAGGCAAGAAAACAAATATCCCCAAAACCCGACACATAGAAATTAAGGAAATTTAAAATCTAGACAGGGGGTCAAGGATGAGCTCGAACCTAACTAGGTTAGGGTCGAGGTCGATCCTGACTAGGTTAGGGTCAAGGTAAAATTTGACCCCATAAGGTCGACTTTGACCTTATGGTAAAAAACCTCAAGATCCTGACCTAGAAAGCTAGGAAATGCATATTGAAGTGAAAATCAGGGATAGATAGAAGCAGAATGAGGAGAACAATTATGATCCAAGAAAAGAGTTGATTCAAGGTGCTTCACATGACCCATAGAACTCACTTGGAGGGCTAAACACTCTTAACACGAGAGTGCTTCCATTTCAAGATGATACACATTTTATAGGATCTCTTGATCTCTCCAGTTTCAAAATTTTGATCCCTTAAGGTTGAAGGTGTCCTTAAGACTAGATCTCTTTGGCTTTTGGTTTTACTCATGTGGAATAGAATATTTCTATGGGTGAATATTTGATGGGTTGACTGGTGAGTAGCCACATTCACTAGGCAATTCAATTCCATCTTTTCAGTTGCGATGTTTCCTTGTGTGGTTCACAGTGGGACATAAGTTCTCAATGAGTGAGATAATCACACACTCTCTCTCTCTCTCTTTTTCTAGAGATGTCTCTCTTATTATGATCTTGGAGTTGATTAAGACTTGAGTCCCTAGGGGCTTGAGGATTCTTTGTCCCTTTGACTTAAATAAGATTATATTTTTCATTATGATCTCCTTTACCAAGAGTTTGCATCGAGTCCATTCTCTTGCTAAAGTGGGGGCTAAATGTATCATCATAAAATGGAAGCACTTCCATTTAGGACTAGTTTATCCCTTTGAGTAGGTGGTCTAGAGTCATGTCAAGCACCTTAAGTGGGTCTTTGACTAGATCTAACTTTTTCCCCTATTCTACTTCTCTCTCCACCTGTTTCTAGGCTTTTTCTGGCACTTTATCCTGAGTATCTGAGATCTTTGACTTCAAGGTCAAGGACAACCTTCAGGGTCAAGTTCAACCTTGAATTTGACCTAGGTCAAGGATGACCTTGACTTTGACCTAGGTCAAAGTCGACCTCGACCTTGACCCTAGGTCCAAACTTTTGATTTCGAAGGTTTTGGGATGTCGAGCTTCGAAAAGTTTTATTTCATGCTTTTGAGTCAGCTATTTCAGTTTTTGGAATGGTAAAATCTTAAATTGTATTTAATCTAGGTCCATTTCTATGGGCTAAGGCTTGATTAGAATTTAATTCTCCTATGTCGGCCTCTCTAGTTTGTGCCCTAGACTAGTATAAAAGGAAGCCTTCCTCTCTCATTTTGATCATCCACTATCAAACATCTTTTGCAATCTTTTGTCATATTCTCTCAAGTGAAATCAATAAATTATCATGTGAGAAAGAAGGAGAAGGAAAGAATTCAATAATTCATTCATCCTCAAGCATTCATCTAGGAGATCCATTGATAGCCATTGAAGGATTCATTCTCTTTGGAGCCCTCTTGTTGAAGATTTCTCCATCCACATTCACTCAAGCTTCTTCCTATTCCAAGATCCACTCAAGATTGGTGTTGAAGATCTAATGAAATTGATTTGAGACATCCTACATTCAACTCTACATTCATTTGGAGTATCCATACTTGTGTATTCAAGGATTTCAACATAAGCAAGGTGAATAGTTCCATTTACTTTATTTATATATTACAATTTCAATTAAATTTCAAGGTTGATTCCAAACCGAGGTTTGACCAAGGAAAACCCCTCATCCAAAAAATAAAACCATTTTTCTTGTAGATCCAGGTGCAAGACGATGAGTATCAGTGCAGATCTAAGTACCCTTTTCGGTGAACTTCCGGGATCCGCAAATAGAATTTCCATCATAATAGTGCAGGTCAAGGATGACCTTTTGGGGTAAGATTGTACCCCAAGGTAAGATCTTACCCATGTCTTGGGTCAAGGATGACCTCACTCAAAAAAGTAAAATGTTTCTGGGTTTTCTCTGTTTCTACATTTCTAGCCCAGATCCAGTCACTACAACATTTGGGGTCGAATTTCGACACCAATTTGTGATGCCACTACACTTTGTGTTTGTTTTTTGTGTTTTTTTTTCCAGTTCACCCTACGGTGTCGTAATAGTGATGTTATCATCATAATTGTGACACCCATTTGGTTATAAACAAAAAAAAAAGAAAAAGAAAGTACCATTTATAATTTGTGAATTCGAAGAGCTGTCGCGAAGAAGACACTGCACTTTTGCATGGTGCCAAGAGGGCATTCGAGTTTGGCATGGGCGAAGAGGCTAGCACCATGTGGGAAGATGGTATTGGCACTTGAGGTAGGCATTAGAGCTTTTTATTCTCCTTAAATAAATTTTAGTGGAATTGCTTACATCTTAGAATTGTTAATAGTGGCATTGTTTACATTTTAGTATTTCGAATGCTCGATGACCCGCAAGCTTTGAGAGCGGGCATTGTTGCTATTACCTTCAAGGAATTGTGTGAAGTATCTAATCTTTCTTTATTTGTTTTTCCATTAATATTAACTATGTGCGTACTCCCTATAATACCCCAAAAATGGGCTATATGTTCATTAATCTCCTATATCAACAATTCGAATGAAATCGACATCAAAGTCCTAACCTAAGGCACATGTAAACATCATTGAATCCTAATTTATTATCTTAAATTCTACATCGGGGAATATTCCTAGCAATATTCCTAATTATCTTAATTATCTTTAATTTAATGATTATTTGGCGATAAATCACATTTATCCTAAGTTTGATTAATTGAATATTTTCATATTTAATTAATTAGATTTAATATCTTGCCACTTAATTGTGTAATTAAATTTAATTCTATCTATTATTAATTGTATTATTTAATTTTGACAATAAATCCAATATCTTATGAATAATTAATTACATTCTTATTTAATTGATTAATGCAAGTTGTCATTATTTAATAGTATAGTTTTTAATAAAAGTTTGATAAAATAGTTAATTAACCTATAAATAAATTATTTTATTTCAAAAATCAGTTAAGTTGAGAATAAATCACTTTATTTATTTATTAAATCATAATTATCCATGTGCATATTCAAGGACCAGTTAAACTCAAATTGGAAAATCAATGCAAGTTGTTAGCTTTTTGAAACTCAACATCTTTTTGAGTTTTAAAGTTGATCTAAACTTCTAATTCAAGTTGAAATGTGCTTTTGCATGATTTTTGTGACTTAATTATCTTTATTTAAAAATAACTCAAAAATCAAGCTGAGTTATTTGAGTGATTTATGGCTTTTTTCCATGCACCTCCAAAGCCCTGGATTTCTATAAAACCAAGGCTCAGCTCTTCATAATTCATCCACAAATTTGCACAATCACGCTGGAGAATTGGAATTGAGAAAATCAAAGCTCTTGCGAATTGACACCTTTGTGAGATCAATTTCAAATTCATAGCTTTCATATTATTGTTAGAATTTTCATTCTCATATCATATCATTTCTAGATTAGCATTGCATATCAATTTCCATATTAGCATAGATTCATATCAGTTTTTCATTATTATTGCATAGAAAATAAAAAAAAATAGATTAATTGCATTCATATTTCATATCAGTTTGGCATTCAAATCTTTCATTTAGGTGTCGTCTAGGTCACTGATTTCGATAACAATATGAGAACATTAATCTCGCACCTACTAGAAAGCAGTAAATCGCTTGGTTAAAATAGATTTCAATTTTCCATGATTTGATTATAGCTAACCTCTAATGTTTTACTAAAGTGTTGTGTCTACAGATCAGGTACAAAATTCACACACACATTTTTGGTGCCCACCATGGGGCAACCCACCTTTACATGCTAGTTTTGATTTTTTGGGGGAGCTAAAACCTTAAAGTTTCAAAGATTTAATTGTATCTCTCAAATGGCTTAGATTTTTTCTCTAAAATTATTTTTGTAGGTTAGACACATATCATAGAAGCTACAATAAAAAATTTAGAATTTTTTGAGATGTTTTGAATTTTTAATAATTTTTTCTTAAAATTCCAAAAAAAATTAATATCTGACACAAATTAGTATATTTTTCAGAAATTTTTATATTTTCAGAAAGCTCTTTAAATTATATAGGGGGTCCATTCTTTTTATTTTAAATTTGGATGCAATATAATAGCTCAAATAGTCAATTTATAAAAACTAGTCTGTTTTGATAAAACGAGTCTCTAGGGCACAAATGAAGAGATTTTTTAAAATTTTTACATTTTTGGAAAGCTCTCTATTTTTTGGTAGGGGTCTTTGTTTTGAATTTCTATTTTTGTGGCCAAAATCATAAAAGAAAAATTAGATCTTGTTGACTAGGTCAAATGCAGCAAAAAAAATAAAATTTTGTGATAGGTATGCACTTATTTTTTTTACATGATTCAATGAATGATATGAAAGTCATTTGGGTTAATTTCTGGTTATTATTGATGATAATAATTGATTTTTAGAGCTAACCCTATGGTTTTCATAAGTTGAATATATGTTACATATCTTGTTTGCTTGTTGGAGAGTTTGTCACTTGCTTGCATGGAAAAGCTCAACAAGAATTGCTAAAAATCAGGTAAAATATACTAAGCACATTGCAAGGATCCTAGGTATTCTCCTTCATCTAATAACATTTCAATTTGGGCTTAAAATAAATCTCTCATGTGTCTAGCTTGGGTGATTCTTTTCATGCTTTTGTTTTACACACTTGCATAATTGATACTAGGTTGTGACACCTTAAGTATTTATTAGTAGTCTTAGATTACTTATGATTGATCTTGATTTCTATCTTGGGTTATTGGACTCGCTAATCCACTGGCCCCTCATTCTGCCCCATGGTTGTAATCTCAGCGCCATAAAGGGGAGGGGTCAACAGGACAGAAGCGTTAAGTGTTCCACTTGGCAACCCTTTTGTGCTTTCAGGAACTCACTTGTTTTCTAAGTTGGGGACTCATTTTTAGCTTGTGTGAGATGTTAAGTGTTCCACCTTGTGGACTCATCTCATATTCGCTTTAAGCGTTAAGTGTTCCTCTTTCTACTTTTTGGATACTTTTGGTAGATTTGCTTTTGGAAACATACATCTGTGCTCACATAGTAATTAGGCCCTATGAACACTATTCATGATTCTTGAGAGATTGGATTCACAGGGAAATCCTCCTTGATGATAGAATCCTTGTAGGTAAGGAGGATACTTAGTGTGTTTCACATTCAACTTGGTTAGTGCATCTTCTCTTATTGATCGATACATTGTCTCCCAGGAGAGGTTGATAGATCACGTGGGGTAGACATCATGAGCTTTGGTGAATCAAAATTGGTTAGTGTGTCTTCCCTTATTGATTGATACATTCTCTCTCCAGAGGGGTTGATATCATAGACCTTGGTGAGACAAACTTTGTCTTAGCGTGTCAGATTAATCTGCTTGCTTTGTTTGGGTTAAAAGTGAAAAGGTGTCAAAAACCTTAGATCTGGAGCCAAGTCCCCTTGTGGTATACTACTATGAGTCACCTTTAGAGAGGGTTAACCATAGTGGACAATCCCTTCATAGGGTAAACTGTGTTGATAGAACCTCAAGCGGTAATAGCCACTTTCACCGTGGTAGTGACAGCCACTATATAAATGTCCTTGTGGAAGAAATCTCCATAGGTATAGTTCATTGTTGGGTTGTCAGATCTCCCTAGTAGCTTTTGAAGATTAAGTTCTCAGACTGTGCGCCGAAATTGCCCTGGTGCGCCGGAATTGGAGTTCACTCCTTTGGATCATAAAAGTTGCAGAGTCAAACCATTACTAAAAACCCTAGCGAGGCCAAATTTTCATTTTATAGGGTATATGTGCGTTATTGCAAAACATTTTTGGAACATACACAATTAGCGCTTCTGAGGATTAGAATGAATAAGTCACTTGATTGCTCATGCGCAAGGTTGCTTTTTCCCTTGTTCATTGTTATCAGACATGCTTGAAATCACGTGCTTGCTATTTTGTGTGCTTTTTTATCTATCTAGTTATTGAAAATAGACAAATCTGTTACAATCCTCAAATCTGGACATTGAAATTTGCAAACAATTCAAATCTAAAAACTCAATTTGCAAAATCTGAAGTAAAATCCTTTTCTGGAGTCAAAAGTCATCTCAGGAGGTCAGAAAGTCATCCGAGTTTTTCCAAGTGTCATTTCATTACAACCCATTTGTCGTAAGATAGAAAACCTAGTGTCGTATGAGTTTTCATGCCAGCAAATTCTCAAAGTCAAAATCTTGCAACTGTCGTGTGAGATTTTCAACTGTCGTTTCATTGATACCCAACTGTCATATGATAACCAACCCAATGTCATATAAGTTTTGATGCTAGAAAATTCTAAGAGTCAAAATCTTGCTTGCAATTTTCATATGAGTTTTGCAACTATCGTTTCATAGCATACCCACTGTCGTACGAGTCTATAGAGTGTCGTTTGGGAAATTTTTGAAAGTTGTCAAAAAATTGTCAAAATTGTCAGATATTTAGCTTTTTCAGCCTAATTTCAGAATCTATCGAACAAATCACTGTGTCAAGAATAGAGCAATAGCTATTGAGAATCAGTACACATGTCTCAAAGAATCAGTACACAAGAGGAAGAAGCTCTAATCACCGCTATGATGAAGCAGCTACAAGCTATGCAAGTACAGCTTGACAAACTTGAGAAAGAAAAGGAACCTAAAGAGTTCTCCATGGAAACTCTATGCTCTTTTCCATTTGATAAAGACTTGTACATGTCACCATGCCCTCAGACAAAATGTGAGCAATGTGACAACCCTTATGATACCTCTTCCACAGAGAGTGACACATCAAGCTTTGGAGACTATGATGACTATGACGATAGACAATGTAATGATACTTATGATGCCTCTATTCCTAAGAGTCATCCTCGTCATGTGTTCCTACTTACTACAAATGGGCTGTCACATTGGATAGATTGTGATGGTGATCCATATGATTCTGATTTTGAAAGAGATTTTGATGGCTTTTGTGGACAATACCTTGATTATGATCCATCTACTACTGCTGAGGACTATAACATGCATCGTGCTAGCTTGAAGCATCAATATTATAAGAATCCTTCTCCTAAAGACTCTCCTGCTGAAAATAAAGATTATCTTCTCAAGCAAGGTCATGTTAATGTTGAACCTTTGTCTAGTGATGGTTCCCTTCCATCCCCTACTTCCTCCAATACTTGTACATTTCCTAAAGCTTCCGAGTCTTTCAAATCTTTCACAGAACCTTCATCCGACACAAGCCCTGATACTTTTCATGTAGTTCCCTATAGTTATCCTCCAAGGCTACCTCTTAAAGAAACTCAAGCTAACCTTCACTTGGCTGGAAATACTTTCAATAATGATAAACCTAAAGAGCCTAAGCCTTCATATGCTATAATGCCTACTTCAACTAGTTCTCCACCATCTCTTCCAAAGTCATCCATACAATCCCAACATGCTTCCTTATCCTTAGAAGTGGCTCCATGTCAAGAGGACTCTAAAAATGATGAAGAAAAGAACATAAAGAAAGATCAAGATCAAGAACCCTCCATGTCATCCACTCCTTTTCCAAATGTCTCTTATCCACTTCATGGTTCTTTTGATCTTGTACACCCTTTTTCATGCATTCCACCATGTCTTAAGTCTTCTCCTAAGCAAGATCAAGCTACTACTTACACTGTTGAGCTTATTGACAATCAAAATAACCTTACTATGCTTGCACTTTCCAAAGATGATACTTCCATTAAGATTATTGAAAATGGTGTTGTTACTTCCAATGTTAAGCCTATTGAAAATCAAGAGAAAAATTATGCGCTTGTGCTATCCAAAGATCCTTGTCAAGATCAAAGTCTTCCATCTTCTTATTCTACCATTCCATGTTCACTTCCACTTTCTACTCTTCCTAAGTCTCTGCAAGCTTTAAACAATCCTATCAAAGAAGATGCTCATATTCAAGATGTCCACGATTCTATTGAAAATTCTAATGCTCACTCTAAAGATGCTGATATCCTTGGTTGTCACATAGATGTTGATGAACTTATTGATTATCCTTTTGCATCTTCCATGTCCATCCTTGGACCTCTTCCACCACTACAAAGGGCTTCACATCTACCTTCCATCTTGGGTCCTTATATCCCTTCACTTTCCCCTCCTAACTCTCCTAATTCTCCATCCATCTTGGGTCCTTACATCCCTCCATCTCCCATCTTTGCTCAAGATCAACATAGATGCATACCCTTGAATCCTTTTCATCCATCCACCCATCTAAACTAGTCATATCCTCCCTCTTCCACAAATCCCAAGTCCTTTGGAAGTAACTTGAATGTTCAATATAAGAAAAAGAAGCAATACAAGAATCCATCAAAAAAAGAAGATCACCATGTCTCCTCTAATAGACATGGAAGCATAAAGTCTAAAGAGATATCTAAGAAAAAAACTACAAAACAAGTATGGGTTCAAAAATCCATCATTAAAGATATTCTCTCTAGATCATCAAAAGGAAATAAAAAGCCTACGACTATATGGATTCCAAAATCTCTCTTGAAAGAGTCTAGTGTTGAGCAAAAAGTAAAGTTGACATTCAAGTTTCCAAAGACTTCCACTTCATCTCCCTCCAAAAATATTCTTCCATTCCACGTGCCTAAACCACAACCTCTACTATCCATTCGCCATATTCCTTCACGTATTCCTTCATTCACATTTCTTCCACCCTCTCGCCACCCTTCAAGGTATGTGTTGATGTTGAGCTTGCCTTCCTTTCCATCTACCCTTTCACAATCCTTCCATGCATTATCCTTCTACCTTCTATCATTTTTCCTCATTTGCCTATTCCTCCTATCTTCCAACCTCACTCGCTTTACATAAAACTTTATCCTCCATTTTTCTCTTCCATCTCCCTTTCCCTATCAGCATCTTTGAGCATATTATCTTGAATCCTTGGCATATCATGGTTGATCCTTTCAAGGAGCATTATCTAAAAAGCTTGCCTTCTTCTAAAAAAAGAGAAATGAAAAAAAAATTGAAAATGTGCCTTGGTGAAAGCTTGGAAACAGACACCTTGGTAGCAAAAGTAAAGAGAAATAAATTCATCCTATGGTGAAAACCACTCCCTTGGGGCACCTTGGATAAGTACCATGATGAAAACCTGGCAATCAGGCATCATGTGTAGTTCTTCTACATATTTCATCCATTCCATCTTCTCTCTTTGATCTTGACAATGTTGATCTATACACGAACATATGGCTATCTTGTGAGCTACTTTACGCTGATCTTGCTTTCATTCCCTTCCTGTTTATCCTTCATGTCTATTTTCCTCCATTCATTTTCACCTATCGCTATCCTTTTCCCCTTTGGTCTTAATCTAATAAAAAAAAGAAAAGAGAAAGAGTAAAACATGATGCTTTGAAACCTCTTGACATGTCTACTCCTTTGGACTACATCCTATCCTTCTTGGGCATTACACTTTTGTGACTTATATCCTATGTTGGCCTTTCATTGCTTGTCCAAATGCGCTTTACATGAAATTTTTTCCCTAGCTTGGGTATTCTTGAGGAGTTTTCCCTTGAGGATTTCTTCCCTTCATTATCCTTCATTCTCTTGTCTTCCATCTCTTCCACCAGCTTGCTAATCCCTCTTGTTTTCCACCTTGCTAGACATTGGGACTGCATGATATGATCTTACTTGAGAGTTTGCAATGGAAAAATATGCTATCAAGTATACCAAATATTAGAATAATTATCAAAACTAGTATCAAAACAAGTATCAGAACCAATATTAGAACCAATATCAGAACAAGTATCAGAACTAGTATTAGAACCAGTATTAGAACTAGCATCAGAACAGTATCAGAACAAGTATCAGAACTAGTATCAGAACAAGTATCAGAACAAGTGTCAGATCTAGTATCAGAATAAGTATCAGAACTAGTATCAGAACAAGTATCAGAATTCCCACTGGGTCTACTCCATTCACTTTAGTTTATGGGTCTGAAGCAGTACTACCTATTAAGGTTGAAATCCCATCACTAAGAATCAGAATGCATGGTCTAGTAACTAATGATGACTACAAAGTGTCTAGGTTGCAAGAACTTGGACTACTAGATGAGTGCAGACAAGCAACATATGATCATCTCAGAGTATATCAAAAGATAATGTCTAAAGGCTACAACAAGAAAGTCAGACATAGAGAATTTTAGGTTGGTGATCTAGTCTTGAGAGAAAATCCTAAAAATCAATCCCATCGAGAGCGCAAGGGGAAATTTGAACCCAACTAGCTGGGTCCCTTTGTAATCACTACTACTTTTGTCTCTGGTGCCTATCAACTCTTAATGACTGAAGGAGAAAAGCTCTGAGAACCAAACAATGTTCTCCATTTGAAGAAATTCTACGCTTAAGGCATTCAGTCTATGGTAAAATGTCTTGAAAAAATTATAAAAATCAGAAAAAGTCTTGAAAAAATGAACATCTTGGTGAAAACCTAGCAATAGGCACCTTGATGATTCACCAAAAAAATTAGAAAATATCAAAAATGAAAAAAAAATTGAAAAAATGAAAAAAAAAAAGTGCCTTGGTGAAAACCTAGAAACAAGCGCCTTGGTAGCAAAAATAGAATTTCTGCCAAGATGGTGAAAACCCAACAAACGGGTGCCACTTGTTTCAAAATGCTCCATCTATCAGCGCAATCTTGATCTTTTCCAGCTTTCAGTCTTGCTTTAGTTTGTACATATCTCCTGGTTTGTTTCTGCATTCTTGTTCTCAATAAGTCAGTTTGTCCACCAATCTGCTCAAGTGTCTATATCCTATCAATGTTCAAACTTGGGGGCAATCAATGTCATATCCTATGGTCTCCAGTGTATCTTAGATGTATCATATCTAGTCAGAGTCATTTTGAAGCTTCATGTGAGTCAGTCAGTCAGTCTTGTCTCCCGAAAAGTTTTTGCATCTACAACAACAACAATCAAACACAAATTGAAAACAATCTATGCTTTTTTACATGCTTTTATCTCCTTGTATGCTTATTGATTCACATTGAGATTTTTGCATATTATGTCCCTTCAAGCCCTTCGATGATGTCCTCTATAAGATTTAGAGAGTGATAACCGGGGGCATAATCTTTTCTTTGTCTTCTGCTTGTATGTGAAAATCTAACAACTTTGGAAATTCTAGATTGAAATGGTGTCCGACTGTAAGAGCCTCTATCTTGAATTGGATGGCCATGCGTACCTCAACCATTGATACCTAGAAAATTCAAGGAAGTTTGATCTAACTATTATCTTTTTGAGTGAGTTCTTTCTCCTACTGTGAAATGCAATCTTACTTAAGGATGTGAATGATAAAGGGTCACTACAGGTAATTCACATCGGATTTAGAATAATCTCTTGGCTGTTTGATGTGTTTGTCATGCAAGGTGTATTCAGGTCATCACAATGTTGATGTTTTGATGCTTATACAAATTGCTATATCAAAATGGACATGATACTCAGGTCATCTTGGCGCTTGTGCTTTGATGCTTATATCTAATCCAACATTCCGAAAATAAAATCAATATTCATATATCCATGGTTGTTGACCAGTGGGTGTTGTATTGATTCTTGCGCATACAA
Organism: Chamaecyparis obtusa; assembly: GCA_027943335.1. Lineage (NCBI taxonomy): Eukaryota > Viridiplantae > Streptophyta > Pinopsida > Cupressales > Cupressaceae > Chamaecyparis > Chamaecyparis obtusa. Next base: position 411,544 of record BSBK01000136.1, on the reverse strand, counting down.
ATCGATATTCATATGTCTATGGTTTCATAGCTAGTGGGCATTGTATTGATTTATCCGGTTACCTAAAAGTTCAATGATGATAACAAATCGACACATGATCAGTGACTAGGTCCTAGGTCTTAGGTTGCATTTCATTTTGCATGTCTCTTTGCATTTTGCATGTTTGCATGATCTTACAATGGCTAAACGAACTTCAATGCTTAAACGATTCTTCAAATTGCATCTTCAAATCTAACAAGAGCTAAATCTTACACGAAGGTTCCTCTAACGAAACAGCAAGTAGAATCCTTTTTTAGGATCAAAATTCAAATCTGAGATCATTTATATTATTCACTACTTGCATAATCAACCTTCAATCATCACAGAAATCTAGAATTCAACTTAACTGATTATCTTACATCAAACTATCAAAATTTCAACTTGGTCAACTATGGTCAACTCATGGTTTAACCTAGTCAAACTTGGTCTCCAGGACCTGGAAACGATGCAGAATGCATTCCTGAACATGTTTAACCACTTCTCAAATCAATTAACATGCTTCTAAACTATCAACGCTGACTTTTCTTGTTAGATTTCAATTTTAATCCTGAAGGGGGCATGGTATTGCACATCATTCAAAGTCTATAAATCAAATTCTATCAATATTTCATTAGTGATCAAGAAAAACAATCACGTCTAGTTACTGATTCATCAAAAAAGACCTCATCGCTCGGGGCAAATCTATCATCACTTGGGGTATATCAGATTCATCAAGATCCATATCAATCTGGTATTATCCTAATCTTGTAAATTGTATCAGTTTTTACAACCATCGGATCATAGTGTTCTTTCCTTGGTTCTTCGGCAACTAAAGGATTTGTATGTGATACCTGCTAGTTCTACTAAGACAATCGAGTCTAGAACGGGTCACTCACTTCTTTGCAATCCTAAGGTTTGGAATCAGGCATTTTGACACTTTTTCGCAATCAAAGGTTCATTTGCTATTATAGTGAACATTATCTTTGGTCATTTACGACCTATTATCCCTATATCAAATCAATATCAATCAGCTTCTATCTCATATCAATTATCAATTTCGAATCAGTTTCATATCTTTATCAAACACAAACTTTCTTTGAACCACTGCGCTTCGCACACTAATTCAAAGACGGGCAAAATGTAATACCCCAAAAATGGGCTATATGTTCATTAATCTCCTATATCAACAATTCGAATGAAATCGACATCAAAGTCCTAACCTAAGGCACATCTAAACATCATCGAATCCTAATTGATTATCTTAAATTCTACATCGGGGAATATTCCTAGCAATATTCCTAATTATCTTAATTATCTTTAATTTAATGATTATTTGGTGATAAATCACATTTATCCTAAGTTTGATTAACTGAATATTTTCATATTTAATTAATTAGATTTAATATCTTGCCACTTAATTGTGTAATTAAATTTAATTCTATCTATTATTAATTGTATTATTTAATTTTGACAATAAATCCAATATCCTATGAATAATTAATTAAATTCTTATTTAATTGATTAATGCAAGTTGTCATTATTTAATAGTATAGTTTTTAATAAAAGTTTGATAAAATAGTTAATTAACCCATAAATTAATTATTTTATTTCAAAAATCAGTTAAGTTGAGAATAAATCACTTTATTTATTTATTAAATCATAATTATCCATGTGCATATTCAAGGACCAGTTAAACTCAAATTGGAAAATCAATGCAAGTTGTTAGCTTTTTGAAACTCAACATCTTTTTGAGTTTTAAAGTTGATCTAAACTTCTAATTCGAGTTGAACTGTGCTTTTGCATGATTTTTGTGACTTAATTATCTTTATTTAAAAATAACTCAAAAATCAAGCTGAGTTATTTGAGTGATTTATGGCTTTTTTCCATGCACCTCCAAAGCCTTGGATTTCTATAAAACCAAGGCTCAGCTCTTCATAATTCATCCACAAATTTGCACAATCACGCTGGAGAATTAGAATTAGGAAAATCAAAGCTCTTGTGAATCGACACCTTTGTGAGATCAATTTCAAATTCACAGCTTTCATATTATTGTTAGAATTTTCATTCTCATATCATATCATTTCTAGATTAGCATTGCATATCAATTTCCATATTAGCATAGATTCATATTAGTTTTTCATTATTATTGCATAGAAAATATCAAAAAAATAGATTAATTGCATTCATATTTCATATCAGTTTGACATTCAAATCCTTCATTTAGGTGTTGTCTAGGTCACTGATCTCGATAACAATCTAAGAACATTAATCTCGCACCTACTAGAAGCCAGTAAATCGCTTGGTCAGAATAGATTTCAATTTTGCATGATTTGATTATAGCTAACCTCTAATGTTTTACTGAAGTGTTGTGTCTACAGATCAGGTACAAAATTCACACACACACTCCCCATTTATGATCATTTCATGAGGAAATGTCTTGATGGCTCGCGGGCTGCAAGCTAGGGCATGATACATTGTTCAGGAGCTCACTGTTTAATACTGACATTGCTTACATCTTTTCATTTGGAATGCTTGATGACTTGCAAGCTTTGAGAGCTAGGGCATCATTACTATTACCTTCAAGGCATTTTGTGAAGTGTTTGATCTCTCTTTTTTCTTTTTTTTTTAATTGATATTCACTATGTGCGTACTCCCTATTTATGATCATTTCATGAGGAAATATCTTGATGGCTCATGGGCTGCAAGCTAGGGCATGATACATTGTTCATGAGCTCACTGTTTAATATTGGCATTGTTTACATCTTTTCATTTGGAATGCTTGATGACCTGCAAGATTTGAGAGTTAGGGCATTGTTTCTATTACCTTCAAGGCATTGTGTGAAGTGTTTGATCTCTCTTTATTTGTTTTGGTGTTGATATTCACTATGTGGTACTCCTCGTTTATGATCATTTTATGAGGAAATGTCTTGATGGCTCATGGGATGCAAGTTAGGGCATCATACATTGTTCATGAACTTACTATTTAATACTGGCATTGTTCATGAGTTCACTGTTTAATATCTAGCTAGGCCATGTAAATGGTACCAGGCCAACGCAATCAACCCAACAAAATGTGTCATGTTTATCTTTGTCAAATACACTCATTCACCATTTTGTTCTTATTCTTCAAATAAATATTGCATCAAAAGTAATTATAAATAATGATTCAAAGAAAAAAGAAACAAATACAATAGATCAGACCCCAAAAGTATACAGTCAACTACAATAGCTCACAATCTCAATGAAATAAATAGTGTATAAAACAATATATTATGCACAATAGTAGCAAGCATGCAATGACAATAATAACATTGCATGATAAAATTCAATACTCTTAATTTTTATTCAAATCTAATCGAAACTCCTATTAGCTCATTGTCCAATAGTTATACTAACCTATGACTTCAAAGGAGGAATTATGAAATATAGTTGTAGGTAGTCATCTCTTCTATAATGATGGAGGAGTCAAAGGTAATGATCAACATAACAAACAAAGCACTGACCAATCAAATAGGGACATGAGGTGCTCAAACAGTGAGCTCATAAAACAATATATTTAGTCTTAACAAAATTTTATAAAACAACATATATTGTGTGAAGTGTTTGATCTCTCTTTATTTGTTTGGGTGTTGATATTCACTATTTGGTACACCCCATTTATGATCATTTCATGAGGAAATATCATGATGGCTCGTAGGTTGCAAGCTAGGGCATCATACATTGTTCATGAGCTCATTGTTTAATACTGACATTGTTTACATCTTTTCATTTCGAATGCTTGATGACCTGCAAGCTTTGAGAGCTAGGGCATCATTTCTATTACCTTCAAGGAATTGTGTGAAGTGTTTGATCTCTCTTTATTTGTTTTTTGGTTTATATTCACTATGCAGTACTCCCCGTTTATGATCATTTCATGAGGAAATGTCTTGATGGCTTGCGGGCTACAAGCTAGGGCATCATGCATTGTTTATGAGCTCATTGTTTGAGCACCTCATTTCCCTATTTTATTGGATGGTAATCAAACAATGAGCTCATAAACAATGCATGATGCCTAAACTCAAACTCAAAATAGTAAGTGTATTAATTTATTAAGACTAAATATATTATTTTATTAAGATTTTATTAAGACAAAGTATTTTGGGTTAGTTTTATGTTGTTTTATAAGATTTTATTAAGACTAAATATATGATGTAAACTCATAATTATACTTGATATATATATATATATATATATATATATATATATATATATATATATATATATATATATATATATATATATATATATATATATATATATATATATATACTTCAAAGGAGAAATTATGAAATATAGTTGTAGGTAGTTATCTCTTCTATAATGATGGAGGAGTCAAAGGTAATGATCAATGAGGTTGCTGCTATTAGATCATACATTAACACATTTTCTATTTTGAATTTGAGCTCAGGCATCATGCAATGTTATTGTTGTCATTGCATGATTGTTGTTGTTGTGCACCATATATTGTTTTATACACTGTTTATTTCATTGAGACTGTGAGCTTGGTTTTTCTTTTAGAAGTGAATGACTTGACTATGCACATGCATAATTGTAGATGAGGATCAGTAATAGGATGCCTTTCATTTTTTAGATATTTTTTATCTAACCCCCATCTCTCTTGTCTTTGCAAGTTCTGGATCACACAGGGGCACACTAGATTCATACGTGGGTAAAAAATTCATCACTTCAGGTAATGTCTAACACCCTTATTATTTATGTTCATCCTCTTATGTATGGATGTACTCTTGCATTTTATTCTCAAAGTTATTTTCCTTGTATAGTATATACAGGTTATTTTTCATATATATACATGTAATCTTTAGATGCAATTTTTTTTTTCCTTTACATGTATCTTTGCATGAAATGAACACAAATTAAACAAGATCATCTAATAATGAAAACTAGGGTACTTGATGTTACATAGACCTTGCTATAACTTTGTCCTAGGCCCTCCTAGAATCAAAGAGACTAATCTCCTAGCCTTAAGGGTGCTATCCTAGTCCCCTTCTAAGAAGTTTCAAACTCCTCCTTTCTCCATTCAGTCTATGACACCAAGAATATGATAAAATTCACTATTCTAGGAACCTCTTTATCCCTTCTAAAAAGTTTTGTCTGTTGTTTGGCCTAAAAAGGCTACTAGGTTTAGTAGGCCTAATTGACCTTTTTCTACTAATAACTCCAAACTTCTTTGAGAAAATCATCCAACTAATTATGGATTTGAATACCCTTTTGGAAGGGCTTTAAGATTCTATCAATCTCCTTTTCCCATACTATCCGTACAGGGCCTGCTAAAAATGGGGCTCTAAATGAGGGTTTGGTAACTCACTATCTGTAACAGTAAGGGTTTAGTATTTTCCCTTGTATCTATAATCCCCTAAGCTCTCTCTACATTTGAGATGCTTGATCATGCATCTGACCTCCCCTCCACATCATTTGATTGTGGTTTTGAGTGCCCTCAATCACTCCATTTGCTATGCAACAACACATTGACCCCTAACCAAACATTGATAGCTTGCCTAGGGTATCGGTTTATAGATACATCTTGAACTTTCTAGGGCCCCTCCTTTGCTCAACATATATTATAGGGAGTCTAGACACAAATCTCATAGACCCGTACATATTATATGGTGGGAGAGTGCTCTAGCACTCCATTATTCAAAGCTCTGATAGTAGTAACCTAAGACAGGCCAAAATAAAGAAAACTATGAAGACTAACTCAAAACTGAAATGAAATGCTAAATAACTATCCTAGGCATTCAAAAAAATTAACAATCATCACATGCAAACATTATGGTCAGATATTGAATCCATTTCTTATCTCTGTCAACACAAAAATATATATCTTTGTCAAAGGAAAACTAGTTACACAGTCTAACTGCAACCAAAAGTTTTCTATCCATACTAAACTCTTCCCTATGCCTCAAATTATGGTTTTTAAAGCTTAAATAGCTCCCTCCTTGGTGTTAGGGCCCATGGATCAGGCTAGCTATCTCTTGAGATAGTTGCATGCTTTTGCAAGAAAAACTATCATGACAACTTTCAAAGTTGTAAAGCAACTTTTCGTGGATAGACAAACCACCTACACACACCTCAAAAACACTCAATCCTTGATTGAGTAAGGGTCATAAAGGCCATTTTCAAACCTCTAAAACATTAAAAAGGCCATTTGTTCAACTTTAGAACACTATCCTATGACAGGCAACCTAGAAAAGTTGGCTAAGACTACTGCAACCAGGCTCCAAAAGACACATCAAGGACTCAAAAGAACAAAGAAGAACAAACACTAGCTAGCACACCTAGAGAGATCAAATAGGCTTCTCCCTAACCTAGTGGCTTGGTTAAGGCCACTACAAGCCAAAATTTAGGAACACTAGGTACAAAATAGCCCTACCTAGGTGCCCTCACCAGTACTGTAGTCCTTTTGAATCTTAGGATGACATCTCAATTGGGAAAGGCAAACCAAAACCTTTCATAGACCAATAAAAACCAAGGCATGTGGGTGGTCTTCTGTTGTATAGTTATACCCATAAAATATAAGTACAGTTATAAAATTTCATGCATTGAAATTTTATAACATAGTTCCTCTTCATCAAAATAGAATGGAAGTGGTGATTCAATGCATCTGCCCACATTCTATGTTCTTTGAGCCAATGAAATTTTTATCATCATTATGAAGTAATAATTCATTAAATGTCATACACCCATTTGTTTATAAACAAAAAAAAAAGAAAAATAAAGTGTCATTTGTAATTTGTGATTTCGAAGAGCTGCCACGAAGATGGCACTACACTTTTGCGTGGCATGAAGAGGGCATTCAAGTTTCGCATGCACGAAGAGGCTGACACCATGTCGGAAGAGGGCACTGGCACTTGAGGTAGGAATTTGAACTTTGTCTATTTGATCATAAATGGGGAGTGCCACATCAAATAGGGACATCAGTAATATTATTACCATTTCACTCAAATTTACATGACATTAAAGCCAAGCCCAAAATGTATACATATGTGTAAGTATAGGAGAAGCTGGATTCTACAACTATTGAAAAAAAAGAAACTATACTAATAGCAGCTTACAAGAAACTATACTTCTACTTACCACACCATACCTTAGCATCATAATGCTTATCATTTTCAAGCTTCAGCGAGGCTTCGTACCACGTAGTTTCTATAGATTTGTATACAACATTGATTTAGGCTGGAGGTAAACTACATGTGTCATGTAAACAACATGGTTGAATTCAATCTCTTGTGCACATTTTCAAGAGTTTTCCCACCAATACAAGCGTAAATAATGCATTGAATATAATATACAAACATTGTGTGGTATGAAATCTCACTGAAGCTTGAAATATATCACTCCTCATGTTATTGTCAAAATTAAATTCAAATATTTCTCAAAACATTTATTCTTGTAGAGTTAAGATATCCTTATCTCAATAATAAAAAAATCTTGCATAATAGCTTTTGAATCACATTAACACACCCCCATGTTCAGTAGCATAGTTCATTTTAGAAGTGTATGGCTTGACTATGCACATGCATAATTATAGATGAGGATCAGTAATAGGGTGCCAGGCATTTCTTAGATCCTTTGGATCTAACCCCATCTTTTCCTTCCTTGCAGGTTTTGGATCATACAAGAGCATACTGGATTGAACCCCGATCAACATTTCATTACATTAGGCAATGTTTGGTACCTTCATTATTTATGTTCATCCACTTATGTATGTTTGCATTCATTTATATTCTTTTGAAAGCTAGCTATTAGCGACCATATATGATGATTCTTGATGTTTTTGGGTCATTTGATGAAAAGATGTAAAATTTTCTTAAAAGTTTATATTTTTATTTCAATTTCTAAAATCATAAAATGAATAAAATTTAAAGATAACAAATTGAGATAATCTTCTACGACATTCCGTTTAGTGGGCTTGTCTTTCTCTCCTTTGGCTTGGCAGAAGGATGCTGGTAAGGTGGAGGATGGATGGACAACAGTGAAGGGGAAAAAAATTAAACCTTCCACTCCTTTTCATATGAACTTACGTTCACATAAGGATGGGCAAAAATGTAAATCTTGATTGCCCTTATTTGTTTCTAGTGTGGGCTTCTGTCCACTTGGTAGGAACGCTGGTTTGTTCCTTTGATTTGTTTGGTGGGGCACCACAGTTGTTTTGGTCTTTAATTGCAAAATCTATTTATGTTATTGTATAAATTTTTGGGTCCTTTCAAAACCTACTTTTACGTAATCAAAATAAATTAAGATAATTTTTGTCTTCACTTTTAAAAAAAAATATAAAACTCATAAAGCATGGTAAAAGAGGGCCCTAACTGTGGTAAAATGGGAAAGTTGCCGCCTTGCACTGCTCTTCATATGGCAGGTGGTAAGGAATTATGTTATAAAATTTCAAGGCATGAAATTTCATACTTTTTGACATCATACTTTTTTCTCCTTAGAATTGAGTTTACAATGTGGGGAGTCGAAGAAAATATATGTACAGTTATAAAATTTCATGCCTTGAAATTTGGCATGAAATTTTATAACATAGTTCCTTAGCATTTGATCTTTATATGGCAGCCATGACTTCAGGTAGGCATTTGAGCTTTGTCTTCTCATTAACTCAATTTCATTTTGATGGCATTTGTTGATTTAATGGAAAAATATGAATGTTAATACTAGCATTGTTTACATCTTTACATTTGGAATGCTCGATGACCCATGAGCTTGGAGAGCTAGGCCATCGTTGCTATTACCTTGAAGGCATTGTGTGAAGTGTTTGATCTCTCTTTATTTGTTTTGTTGTTGATATTCACTATGTGGTACTCCTTGTTTATGATCATTTCATGAGGAAATATCTTGATGGATTGCAGGCTGCAAGCTAGGGCATCATACATTGTTCATGAGCTCATTGTTTAATACTGGCATTGTTTACATCTTTTCATTTCAAATGCTCAATGACCCATGATCTTTGAGAGCTAGGGCATCATTTTTATTACCTTCAAGGCATTATGTGAAGTGTTTGATCTCTTTTTATTTGTTTTGTTGTTGATATTCACTATGTGGTACTCCCTGTTTATGATCATTTCATGAGGAAATATCTTGATGGCTCCTGGGCTGCAAGCTAGGGCATCATACATTGTTTATGAGCTCACTGTTTAATACTGGCATTGTTTACATCTTTTCATTTGGAATTCTTGATGACCCATGAGCTTTGAGAGCTAGCGCATCATTTCTATTACCTTCAAGGCATTGTGTGAAGTGTTTGATCTCTCTTTATTTGTTTTGTTGTTGATATTCACTATGTGATACTCCATGTTTATGATCATTTCATGAGGAAATGTCTTGATGGCTCGTGGGCTGCAAGCTAGGGCATCATACATTGTTTATGAGCTCATTGTTTAATACTGACATTGTTTACATCTTGTCATTTGGAATGTTTGATGACCCGTGAGCTTTGAGAGCTAGGGCATCATTGCTATTACCTTCAAGGCATTGTGTGAAGTGTTTGATCTCTCTCTATTTTTTTTTTTATTGATATTCACTATGTGGTACTCTCTATTTATGATCATTTCATGAGGAAATGTCTTGATGGCTCGCGGGCTGCAAGCTAGGGCAACATACATTATTTATGAGCTCACTCTTTAATACTAGCATTGTTTACATCTTTTCATTTGGAATGCTTGATGACCTGCGAGCTTTGAGAGTCGGGGCATCATTGCTATTACCTTCAAGGCATTGTGTGAAGTGTTTGATCTCTCTCTATTTGTTTTGATGTTGATATTCACTATGTGGTGCTCCCCGTTTATGATCATTTCATGAGGAAATGTCTTGATGGCTCACAGGCTGCAAGCTAGGGCATCATACATTGTTCATGAACTCACTATTTAATATTGGCATTGTTTACATCTTTTCATTTGGAAGGTAGGCATTCGAGCTTTGTCTTCTTATTAAATCAATTTCGGTGGCATTGTTTACATCTTAGCATTTGGAATGCTCGATGACCCATGAGCTTTGAGAGCTAGGGCATCATTTCTATTACCTTCAAGGCATTGTGTGAAGTGTTTGATCTCTCTTTATTTTATTTTTGTTGATATTCACTATGTGGTACTCCCCGTTTATGATCATTTCATGAGGAAATGTCTTGATGGCTCGTGAGATGCAAGCTAGGGCATCATACATTGTTCATGAGCTCACTATTTAATATTGACATTGTTCATGAGCTCACTGTTTAATATCTTGCATCATGCAAACATATATTCATACACTTATTGTTTTGAATTTGATCTCGGACATCATGCAATGTTATTATTGTCATTGCATGCTTTTTGTTGTTGTGCACCATATATTTTTTTATACACTGTTTATTTCATTGAGACCGTTGTAATGCCCAAAATCCACTAGGCATTACACAACTTACTTAAACTATTTAACAAAATCTAATGACCATTTCAATAAAGTAAAATAGGAAATCTTTAATTCAATAAATGAACATTTAAACTATATTAGCACTACATTTTTTTACACAAAATTTAAAAAATATATATAATACAATAATAATTCTCTATATTTATCCATCATATGCATTTGCAGGGAATTAAATTTATGAAATAGAATTATAGAATAGGCTTGAATTAATAATTCAATTATCAAACTGATCTTTTACATACCCATAAAAATTTTCATGTACCTAAATGAAGGAAGTTGAATTTAAAATTCATTTAAAGATTTAGTAATTTAATTATTCAAGAGGTATTAATTTTACAAGGAATAACTTTGAAATACAATTAGTAATAAAACCTTCTTTCAAGAGTATAACATATGAACCTTATATTTCAGCCTTTCACTTTTACAAATACAATATCTTGGAGAACATTATGAGAAGAGTAAGATTACTTAAACTCAATACACTAGTAATCATTCCTTTAAAGTACTTTCTTTCAACTTAAACTTGAAACTTCAACCTGAACTTCATCTTTCACCAAGCAACAAAACTTGCAACATAAAAATATCATCTAGATGACCATGGAGGCTCACCTCCTAGCCTAGGCCATTTCATGGCCACCCCTGAGCTAGGGGAAACAACAATGGGTACGTGACAAACATGCACACTCACAAAAACATACAAATTACACATTGAGACATATACATGCAAAATTTTACTCCCTTTTCCCAAGCTTACACTAAGGATCAAAATTAGATCTGTGGATGGGTGATGGTGGAAACTTCACATATCGAGACACCTTACTCATAAATGAATAAACAAGAATTTCCATACTTTCTTACATGCCTTCACAAGGCTTCTTCCAACCAACATCTCAGCATCAAGAATATAATCACATCCCTTATGGCCTCCAAAACAAATCAAAACATGAGTAGGCTCTCAAGGATGCCCATACATCCTAGCTCTCAACATATTGACTTCTCAACTAGGCCCATCACTCCAAGACAATCATCAAATTCTCCCAAGAATGAGGGGAATATTGGACACCCATAAACATATAGAAAGAACAAGATGGTAAAATAAGAATAAGCCAAAAACACATTGAAAGAACATAATGCAAGATTCATACATAATATGCAACAAATTTGAAAGATTCACAGAAGTTTCTTCTTCTCAATACAATTACACAAACATATACATGATATAATTCACCAACCTTTATCCTAAGAAATGGAAATTTGGTGGTTTGAATAAGAGCTTTCCCTTGCTTCCTAGCTTGCTTCCTTTCTCAAATCTACTAGCAAATCTCTCAAGTTCTTTCCTCTCCAACTCCCAAAAACTAGCCCCATAGAAGTGAAATCTAATTCCTATATTTCCATTCCTCAAGACTTTCCATTTCTCTCTCATACCCTCATTCCTAAGAAATTTGGTTTCTAGATTCTAGCTCCCATGACACTTTCCCTTGCCATGGACAAAGAATGCAAAACAAAACATGAAAAGGTGTGATATCCTAGAAACATTCCCCAATTTCGAGTTTACCAAAAATGGTCCTTTTAGAGAGGAAAAATAGTGGTCTAGGGAAGTGGAAATGGTAAAAATAGGCCCCCTAGCCCATGTACATGACTTGGGGCACTAAAACCCAACCTTAACTACCTTCTAGGATTCCATAGAACCCCTCAAAAACTCCTGTTAAGCTTTCATCCGAAAATGGCATAATGATTACTTAAATATTGGTTCTCTAAACCACAATCCAAGCCTAGGGGCTCCCAAAATAGCCCAAGGAAAGAAGGTGGGGTCCACATTCCACTAGGGCATGCTATGTCACAAAAGTGTCAAGTGACAACTCACAAAATTTACACATCACATTACATACTTGGCATGCCTAGTGGACATTTAACATTAACATTTTCACAAAATGAAATTAAATTTAATATAAAATTTACAAACATTTACCATCCAAATACACACAAGAATCACTTTTATGAATAAAAACATGTTACAACAAGGTCGTACTCTTTTTTAGAGCCGGCCTTGGTTTTAAACTATTTCACATAAACCCATTCTCATTTTCCCATTTTACAACCATGGTCACAACCTAGACACTCAATTTAGATGTTAGTACCACATAAATCTAATGCATATATAATCATGTCAAACATGAATCAAATACAATAATAGCATCTATACTCAATACATAAAGAAATTGCATATCATGAATCATAAACATATTCCTAAGTTAACCATCAAACCATTGCATATATCATAAGGTAAGCATGAAACAATTATAAGCATAAAAAGAGTACGAATACCATCAATGACATATATAATAACCATCTCATAAGGTCTAATGATAGGAAAACAAAAACTAGAATACGTCTGGTGTCTCTAAACAAAGTATCAACAAGGTAAGCCAAATGTCAAAATAACAGTCGAGCTAGGATGGGTCGTGGTGGGACCTCACATCCATGAGCTTGACATTTGTAATGTATTTTCTATTATTGGATCAATGCTACCATGTTTTTGAGTCTATGTAAGACTTGCAAGGTTTTACCCCAAAATTTATCAACAATAAAATAGGGACATCAGTAATAAAATAATACACTTACTATTTTGAATTTGAGCTCGGGCATCATGCAATGTTATTGTTGTCATTGCATGCTAGCTACTATTGTGCACCATAATAGCAACAAGAATGCACTATTATAAAATTTTGGGGTTAAATTGGTGAGCCTGTATACTTTCTCCATTTTAAACTAACCTATGACTTCAAAGGAGGAATTGTGAAATATAGTTGTAGGTGGTTATCTCTTCTATAATGATGGAATATTTCCTATCTCGTTGAAGCTTGAAATATATCACTCCTCATGTTATTGTCAAATTAAATTCAAATATATTACAAAATATTATTCTTGTATAATTAAGATATCCTTATCTCAATAAATAAAACAATCTTACATAATAGCTTTTGAATCACATTAACACACACCCATGTTATGTAGCATAGTTCATTTTAGAAGTGTATGGCTTGACTATGCACATTCATAATTGTAGATGAGAATCAGTAATAGGGTGCTAGGCATTGCTTAGCTCCTGTGGATCTAACCCCATCTTTTCCTTCCTTGCAGGTTTTGGATCATACAAGAGCATACTAGATTGAACCTTGGGTCAACACTTCATTACTTCAGGCAATGTTTGGTACCTTCATTATTTATGTTCATCCACTTATGTATGTTTGCAATCATTCATATTCTTTTGAAAGTTGTCTATTAGTGACCATATAGGACCATTCTTGATGTTTTTTGGTCATTTGATGAAAATATGTAAATATGGACATCAGTAATAAATTTTTTTTTGTTGTGCATATACCTTCTTTGATCAACTTTGATATGCACAGGTGATGAACATTCATATTTTCCTAAGCAATACTGTGAGCTTTCCTTCCAACACATGTACTATTGTGAAAATTATCACAAGTCCATTTGTTGCAGGAAAGCTCATAGTACACATGTCTAGATGTCTGCATGTTTTTCACATGTTCATATACCAAATGATGAATGCTCATTTGTGGAAATGGCAAAGCATTGGAACTATCCATATAGGACCTTCATTATTTATGTTCATCCACTTATGTATGTTTGCATTCATTTATATTCTTCTAAAAGTTGGCTATTAGCGACCATATAGGACCATTCTTGATGTTTCTGGGTCATTTGATGAAAAAATATAAATAGGGACATCAGTAATAAAATAGAGATTGTTGTCATTGCATGCTTGCTGCTGTTGTGCACCATATATTGTTCTATACACTTTTTATTTCATTGAGACTGTGAGCTTGGTTTTTCTTTCAAAAGTGTACGGCTTGACTATGCACATGCATAATTGTAGATGAGGATTAGTAATAGGATGACATTCATTGCTTAGATATTTTTTATCTAACCCCCATCTCTCTTTTCTTTGCAGGTTCTAGATCACACAAGGGCACACTAGATTCATATGCGGGTCAAAAATTCATCACTTCAGGCAATGTTTGACACCCTTATTATTTATGTTCATCCTCTTATGTATGCCTGTACTCTTGCATTTTCTTCTAAAAATTATTTTCCTTGTATGGTATATACAACTTATTTTTCATATATATACATATAATCTTTAGATGCAAAAATTTATTTTCCTTTACATGCATCTTTGCATCAAATAAACACAAATTAAACAAGATCATCTAATAATGCAAACTAGGGTATTGTAGTCACTCATCTAGTAATTAGTTCCCCAAACCATTACTAAGGATTGAACATAAGTCTAATTCCCCAAATCTATTGTTCTATGTGTATAAAATAATATATGGTGCACAACAACAGCAATCATGCAATGACAACAATAACATTGCATGATGCCCGAGCTCAAATTCAAAATAGTATGTGTATTAATGTATGATCTAATAGAAATGATCTCATTAATTACTAAGCCAAAGGGGTTTTTTGATTGGAAAGACTTAGTAGCCTCGAGGGTCATTTTATTTTCTATTGCGTTAACAAGACGTTTGCTAGAAACATTATGACTGCGCATCCCTTTGCTTATCTCTTCAGTTTTTTTTTTTGTAGATTTCACCATCTGGTATTCCTTTTCGGTAAGAGATGGTTGTGAAAAAGATATTTCTATTTTTCACTCTGAGAAGATCTAGAGTGATTTTGAGTGACAGAGGAAATACCCTGATCCTTCCACAAGTGTTATTCTTATGAATTTTGATCACTTGACGAACAAAAAATTATCTATTGAGTTGAAAAGAAAATCAACAGAAGATGCTAAAAATGAAGTGAAAAAACCTAAGGTTTCTTCTCAACGTAAGTAAAATCCTTTCCCTCAATGAACGATTGAAGTCTTTCCAAATCTTTTCTCCCAAACTATGGGAAACTTTGAACTTACCATTTGAATAACCATAAGTTTTTAATTGTATGTGGGCCATTTTTTTGAGAGTCGTGAACATTTTAATCCATCTCTTACCGAAAAGGAATGTTGGATGGTGAGATCTATGAAAACAAAAAATGAAGAGATGAGCAGAGGGATGCTCAGTCATAAATGTAGATATTACAACAGCTGACAAACATAAATGTGGATATCCAAAAAATTGTG
The DNA here is from genome assembly GCA_027943335.1 of Chamaecyparis obtusa. NCBI lineage: Eukaryota > Viridiplantae > Streptophyta > Pinopsida > Cupressales > Cupressaceae > Chamaecyparis > Chamaecyparis obtusa. The sequence goes on along the minus strand of BSBK01000136.1, from coordinate 395,919 downwards.
ACCATGATGCCTACATTTATGTTTCTCAGCTGTTGTGTCCCAGGACCCCTTATTTGATTAGTTGGTGCTCTATTTGTTATATTGATGCTATTAGATAAAATAGGGACATCAGTAATAAAATAATACACTTACTATTTTGAATTTGAGCTCTGGCATCATGCAATGTTATTGTTGTCAATACAGTATGTGCATTAATGTATGATCTAATAGCAGCAACCTCATTGATCATTACCTTTGACTCCTCCATCATTATAGAAGAGATAAATACCTACAACTATATTTCATAATTCCTCCTTTGAAGTCATAGGTTAGTTTAACTATTGGACAATGAGCTGAGAGGAGTTTTGAATAGATTTGACTAAAAACTAAGAGTATTAAATTTTATCATGCAATGTTATTGTTGTCATTGCATTTTTGCTACTATTGTGCACCATATATTATTTTATACACTATTTGTTTCATTGAGACTGTGACCTATTGTAGTTGACTGTATTCTTTTGGGGTCTAATCTATTTTAGTTGTTTCTTTTTTCTTTGAATCATTGTCTACAATTACTTTTGATGCAATATTTGTGTGAAGGACAAGAACAAAATGGTGAACAAGTGTATTTGACAAAGATAAACATGACACATTTTGTTGGGCTGATTGGTTTGGCCTGGTACCATTTACATGGCCTAGCTAGATATTAAATAGTGAGCTCATGAATAATCATCCTACTACTTACATTGTAATTTCTATATCCACTTACAATAATAAATTATAGAGTTTCACTACAATTTCTATGTCCATTTCCATTAAAATATATCACTCCTATTATATAGGCATAATAAAACAATCTTGCATAATAGTTTTTGAATCACATTAACACACACCCATGTTCTATAGCATAGTTCATTTTAGAAGTGTATGGCTTGACTATGCACATGCATAATTGTAGATGAGGATCAATAATAGGGTGCCAAACATTGTTTAGATCCTTTGGCTCTAACCCCATATTTTCCTTCCTTACAGGTTTTGGATCGTACAAGAGCATACTGGATTGAAGCCTGGGTCAACACTTCATTACTTCAGGCAATGTTTGGTACCTTCATTATTTATGTTCATCCACTTATGTATGTTTGCATTCATTCATATTTTTCTGAAAGTTAATCTTTATGAGCTCAAATTCAAAATAGTAAGTGTATTATTTTATTACTGATGTCCCTATATATTGTGTGAAGTGTTTGATCTCTCTCAATAATAAGATTTCATTCATTGCTTAGATATTTTTTTATCTAACCCCAATCTCTCTTTTCTTTGCAAGTTCTGGATCACACAAGGGCACACTAGATTCATACCTGAGTCAAAAATTTATCACTTCAGGCAATATCTAGCACCCTTATTATTTATGTTCATCCTCTTATGTATGCTTGTACTCTTGCATTTTCTTCTGAAATTTATTTTCATTTTTATAGTATATATACAAATTATTTTTCATATATATATATATACATGTAATCTTTGGATGCAAAAATTTATTTTCCTTTACATCTATCTTTGCATGAAATGAACACAAATTAAACAAGATCATCTAATAATGCAAACTAGGGTACTATAGTCACTCATCTAGTAATTAGTTCCCCAAACCATTATATGAATTGAACATAAGTTTAAGTCCCCAAATCTATTGTTCTATGTGTATAAAACAATATATGGTGCACAACAGCAACAAAAATGCAATGATAGCAATAACATTGCATGATGTCCGAGCTCAAATTCAAAATAGTATAATGTATGGTCTAATAGCAACAACCTCATTGATCATTACCTTTCACTACTGATGACAATGATGCTACTATTGATGCTGCTACTGATGAGGATGATGTTGCTACTGATGAGGATGATGATGATGATGATGATGTTGATGGTGATGATGTCATCGATGATGACAATCTTGATGATAAGATGGATGAAGAAGAATATCAATGACATGAATGAAATGTACAATAATGCCAGATGTTTGGCATGTTCTAATGATTGTTTTAAATGTATTACTCTTATTCACCTTGTTTTATATGTCCTACTTATATATCTTTGATCTTTTGTTAAGAGAAATTTCATTCTAAATGAGTGTATTTAATCTCTATATGCTTAAACAACCTCACTAATTAAGACTGTTCTCATTTTTAGTGAGCATGAAAAGAATCAAATCACTCAAAAGACACCAGTATTTAGACATGCACAAATTAGTGACATGATTAAGAAAATTACCTTTCTTTACAATTGCATGGTTGTCTTTGGTTTGTCATTTTTTTTTGAGTGTCTAGTGATTTAAACCAAAGACTTTGACTTAGCCAAAAAGTGTGCAAGTCTACATTAGTATGTTTTTTTATTGTAATTATAACTAGTATGAATGAACAAAATAATGACAATGCAATATTTGTGATAATGCAATATTTGTTGAAATAGCGTCAATGACTTCGATCAATGTGCCTATGTGTCAATGTGGTGTTGGCCCATGCATGTTGAAGACATCATGCACAACAAGTAATCATGGGCATCAATTTTGGGTTTGCCAAAATAGGAAAAAGGTCTAGATACATAATTATATTTTATGTTTTAAAATAATGTGACAACTAATCATTTTATGAAGAACTGATGTACATTTGGTATTGTCAGGGAAATACTGGATGTTAATACTTTTGGTGGGTCGATCAAACCAAATTTACATCTACCATATTTCATTGTCTCATGAGTCACATCAAATGATCCACTTTTTGTAATCTAAGTCTCTCAGCTCGGTTCACCAAGAAGAAGACTTCTCCTAAGTCATCACGGACACCATAGTGATCTACAAATCTCCAATGTGCAAGTTTTGCATGTCGCTCTCTCGACATCACACCTAACTCATTCAAAACTATAGAAAAAATGGTAGACGATCCTAGCGATCCGTCACAACCCAATCTCAACAACAACACAAAGAGTAGCTTGATTCTGTCTTCAAGTCGATCAATTCATAGTCTACTCAAACTCCAAGTCAAGTCATTACTACATTCCATATGAACAAAGAACATCAAATTCAGACCAAAGAAGTCAAGAAGTTACTTGAATCAGATCCAAATGCAACCAGGTCCGCATATATCCCATGAACACATTAGGAAGAATGCATCTATGATCGCCGCACTAGCTTCTTGTCCTGGAGCTATCATTGTCACAAGTCTTGATTTGGTAGGATCCATTTGAAATCCAAGTCTCCAGACTCGACTCAATAATCCATGACCCGCTACTAAATCTACTATAAAGTTATCTCTAAATGATCCATAACCAAATCACGAGCAGGAACCAGATCTATAAGAACACTATTCTGAATCAACAAATATATATATTTTTAAAAAAAATTGATTATCATCATAACTATGACGGAATTACAATAGTGATGGGTATCTGTTGCAAACATCTAACATACAACTATCACATTAATAGCATCGCTATCAGAAAAAATCATAAATGATGAATATCCATCATAAATGTCCAACGCATGTCTATCGTATGTACAACATAGTCATCATTACAAACCATAAATGAAGCACATCCATCATAAAATTGTGATAGAAATTCATTGCACTAATAGCATTTTCATTGGTGAATAGGTTACTAATGACGGCTACTCGTCAAAATATTCTGATAGGTCACCGTTGTTTGTATTTGTTGCGACGGTTAGGCATCACAATGTGGATGGCTACAAATAGGTGTGACGATAGGTTCACTTTGTTGGCACCCACTTTTTGCGATGGCTAAGGGTGTCATAATTATGATGCCTAACAAAACCATCAGTTTTTTTGATAGCAAAACTTCAAAACTGGGTAGTGTCACTCAATCGACAGTATACTATCTAAATTCAGGCATTCAACCATCAGAAAAAGGTCTCAAATGTACTAGTAAGTTGTAGAATTTCTTGAAACTGTACACATACATTTTAAAAAAATAGAATTTTCTAGATCTATCATACTTGAGGTTAGTATTTGTCTTCAATTCAATTAATATTTCAATACATACTTACCATAACAAAATATAAGGTTTTCTCCTTTCTTCAAATTCTTCATTGATTGATACATCTATGTATTGACCATCCTCTTGTGGTAATCTCTTTGGATCTTCCTTTGGAAATTTGGGGCTAAGAAGTATATCTTATATTTCCATTCTCATCATATTATCACATCACACACATCATTTTCCTTAGGAGAGAACTCTTTGTTCATTTATGTTTTGGTGACCATGATTTGTTTGCCTACACTTATAAATAAAAATTTGGAAGGGGAATTACAATTATTGGGTATAGACTTAACATCAACGAAGAGAAAAGTTGTTGACATGCAAACTGATATGATTGAAAATCTTAGGAAAGGTTTGAACCAGGTAGGGAAGCGATCTTGAACAAAAGATAATACCATTGCAAGAAAAGTTATGTTAACATCCATTGTAGGTAACACTATGCTCCAAAAAAGATAGATATCTTCAATTTCATATCTTCAATTTCATTTCAGTTTGGTTTTAATATGAAAACAATATCACAATATGTTAATAGGAGAATACTTTTGGATGATAGCACCTTGGAAGGCAATTGGAAAATCATGTGTAGAGCTCCTCATTCTGATAGGATTGATGAAGGCATCAAGAATTTGGTCACATTATTTTGGAATGATAATACACGTCTTTCATCAAACAATAGAGATGTTATCAAACATAGAATTTCAGCTAATCAATATGAATATCATATGAAACATTGGTTGGACACAACACAACACAACATGAAATGTATGTGTCATTTTGTAGTTCAAATCCTAATATAAAGGTTGGGAAAACATTTCTTGAAAGATTGAAGCCATATTATATCAGGACAAACAAAGTGTTTGAAACTTGTTGTTGTTGTTATCATATTGGATTTTATCTCCACTATTAGGTTTTTTGAAAGTTTGTAGAAGACACATATGGTTTTGAAAATGCTCCTCCTACTAGATGAAGTGAGTTCATCTCATCCATTTCATGTGACAAAAGAGATGATGTAGCTGGATAAATAAATTGCATAAAAGGAATATGTCAAACATGTGTTGATTTGTCTCTTTTTCATTTAAAAAATAAAAATATTGATGTAACAAAGATGGTAAATTGCAAGAGTTAAAAATATGTAAAGAATGAAACAAAATTTGGGAAAGAATCCAAAAGGTTAGAATATGTTGAAGAGGAGATAAATGTTGGAGTATTTATGGAAAATTTTAAAAAAATGATTCAACCCTACATTCATCATGTTTTTTTTGCAAAGTGGCAAGTACAATAATTCCAAACACTGAGAGACAATTTCCCACTTGGAACTATTGCATCAGTTGTTGATTTTGTAGAAAATTATTCTTTCGTTCATCAAAAGGCAATTCAACCAGAATACTATATTTTAGAGAAAATTACTATTATGGTACATGTGTGTTATCAACACACACGATTAGATTTGGATGGTATTCATAGCACATTTGAGGCATAGGTCCTTAAGAAGGAATATCATTTTTATATAAGTGATGATAGAGAGCATGACATTTATTATGTAGAACACTACTTCAAGATGTTTTTTGCAAATTTGAAAGAAAGAGGTATAAAAATTGATAAACATTATGTTTGGTCAGATGGATGTGCTACACAATTCAAATCATTGAGACCATTTTATGCACTATGTAGCTATCATCATAATGAAAACATACCACATGTCTGGAGTTTCTTTGAGAGTGGACATGGAAAAGGTGAACATGATGGTGTTGAAGCTTGCATCAAACATGCTATACAAAAGTATCAAATGAATTATAAGGGAGTTCATATAAAAAATGCACATGATGTGGTTGAATGGTGCAAGACACATTTGACACCAAATGAGAATGACACATCATTAGGATTGACTCAAGTGGTGCCACATAGAAAATTTGGGAGATAAAAAGTATGCAAACTTCTTTAAATTATATGAAAGTGTTTAATTTTTTTATGTATTCTTTATTCAAATTATATTTATAGAATGTATTATATATGCATTTGTTCATGTGTGGATAGAAAAATTATGCATGGTTGTAATAGGATAGAAAAGACGTGATCTTTGCATTCAGTTATGAGTATGAATTGTTGCAATTGGATGTTGAACACTAGGGACTACTCATGCTTTTGTTGTCACTGCATTGCTGAAAATTATGAGGAATGCATCAATCAAGACCATGGATACGTAGGTGCATGTAATCTAGTGCCACTAGTTGTTACTGATATATTTGATAGAGATGAAGATGAAAACTTTGATGATGTCCCTTTGATTTCTACTAATTACGATCATATCTCAGGATTGGTCAAAATTGGTAAGTATATATGTTTTACATTATATGGTCCATTAAGCTACATGTATAGATAGATAGATAGATCTATAGATTTAACTAAGTAAATTTTATTGTGCAGGAGATGTCTGTGCAGTGATTGTTGAGTGTGGAAATGTACGAGTTGGTTATTATTTACTGCATTGTACTATAGAGAGGATGAAGTTACTTGAGCCTGAAGAAAGTGATGGAATTTTGTTCCCTATAGGTTTTTACATGGTTTACATCAATATATTGAACTCAATTTGTAAATTTTAAATTTTAACCTTTTAACAAATTTCAAATTTAGTTTGTTTAAATTTATATTGTTAAAATTTGTGACCTGCAGGTTCAATTATTTTAGAGGGAACATATTTCAAGCAAATCAAAGTAATTAAACATGGTATTCACTTTGTTGATTACCAACTAGACAATAAGGTGTTTCAATAGAGTCACCTAGTAGTTGCCACATCCATTTGTCTCCATCCAGTTAAATCTCAACATGGATGTCATAAGTGGAGACTAGATAGTAAGGATCGTGAGAGAATATTACATGTTCTCCATGAAAGGTTTGAACCACTTGAGTTGGGCTAAAAAGTATAATATGTATACCTATTTTATGTGTTAGGACCTTCTTATTATCTTTGGATTAAATTGACTATACTTTATTTATATTTAAACATATGATGGACTTTAATTTGTTGATATATAATGGACCTATTTGGTGGTTCAATGGTTTTAATATATAGAATTTTATATATTCTTATATATATATATATATATATATATATACACACACACACACACACACTTGTATACATGTATGGTTTTATAAGTATACTTTGATTATTCAATGATGTTTATAGATTGCATATTAGTTAAAGATTTTATGTATGCTTTGATTAATCAATGATTTTTATGATACTTATTGTCCATTAGTTACATGTATTAACTAGTTATTTTTTATGATATTAATTCTAGATCCCCTTAAGACCTCCCCTTAAGATTGCTTATTAGTTAAAGATCCCCTTAACACACTAAACAATGATGAAATTGGTTAGATTACTTATGACATGTGTTAGTTATAGAATGATTTAGAATAGTTATTATCCATTAGTTACATGTATTAACTACTTATTTTTTATGATATTAGTTCTAGATCCCCTTAAGACCTCCCCTTAAGATTTCTTATCAGTTAGAATAGTTATTGTCCATTAGTTACATGTATTAAGTAGTTATTTTTTATGATATTAATTCTAGATCCCCTTAAGAAATCCCCTTAAGACCTCCCCTTAAGATTGTTTATTAGTTAAAGATCTCCTTAAGACACTAAAAAATGATGAAATTAGTTAGATTACTTATGACATGTGTTAGCTCTAGAATGAGTTAGAATAGTTATTGTCCATTAGTTATAGGTATTAAAAAATCATATCATATCATCCAATCAAATGAAACCATCTAATATAATCAAATGAAACCATCTAATCAAATCATATTATCATCTAATCAAATCATATCATCTAATCAAATGAAACCATCTAATCAAATCATATTATCATCTAATCAAATCATATCATCTAATCAAATGAAACCATCATAAATCTATATAATGTCAAATCATCTATGTGTAGAGGTCTCATAGCATATAAATATATGTCTCGAATCATAAACTAAAAATATCAAACATATACTAATGACATATATAATGAGTCTGAAATCAAAGAAATATGCAACATGTCCTAAACTAGGGAGTCATCTAGGTGCATGCGAACATTGCAACCCTCTAACCGACTGCCATGAGCATCCTCTAGTTGTGAGGTAGAAAATGATCCCTATGAATATAAATGCATGTATATAATAATAATAATGTAAAATACTTAAAATATTATAAATACATGTTTAAACTTAAATATTTTATAAACTTACCTAACCACTACTAGGTGTCACATCTGTTGAATCTCTCCTATGAAGAGCATCATCTGGTTGTGAAGCAGAAACTGACCCCTACAAATTTAGTACAATAGTTGGCTATATAAATGTGCATAGTATATATTTTGAAAGTACTTTTCATAATATATAAATACATGTGTACAAGTGTACACATGCATGCTTAAACCTACATATATCTAAAACTTACCTGACCACTAGTAGGTGTCACATCTAATGGATCTCTCATATGAAGATGCTCCAGGCCCACACTAGAGGTAACGTGCTCTGGTAACTATGCCTACAAAATAGTATACATTGAACAAACATCAATACACACATCTACAATTAATTTTTCACTAAAACTCCTAAGAAAGGAGAAAATAAAACTTTATATACCTGGGTCTCAGCAGCAGGAGGATCAACAACTAAAACTGCATCACCCACACCACCTTCAGTCCTGAACATCTCTAGTAATGAAGAGTGTAGGGATGACACTAGCTGGGAGGGGAGTGATGTAGAGCTTGAACAATCAAGATGCAATAAAATATCCATAAATGATCTAACATCAGTGCCAACGTCTACCTGACCCAACCCACACTATTAATCTCTATTGAGCATTCAAGGTTGTCATTAGCATCAAAAGATGTTAAACAAATCGGTTGGTAACTCATATTGAACTGGTTCGTAACTATAAGCAAGATAGAGCAGTCAGTAAAGCCTTTACATTGAGCACCAATAGACACTGACACCGACAGTCAATAAACACCGAGCAGTCTATAACAGTGTTTACCGATGATCATAGGAAATGGCATAGTAATTAGTAATGCAACATTCTTCTATGCAGACAGTTACAATAGATCGTAAAATGGTTTACCATGATCGAGGAACATTTATTGTAATAGATATTCATTAAATGTAATGATTATCTTATTTGTAATAGTTGATCTAGGTTTATTTTACATCGTAGAGCTTAGGGTTATGATAATTTTTGTAACCTAATTTTTTCTTAAGCAGCAAAATAGAACACTATATAATCAGTATGTTCGCACCATTTTGTGATATCAATCGAAGAGGAGAGGTTGTTGAATTGAGATTCATGAAGCACTTGAAGTCATTGCCTAACTTCAAGTTAATCAGTTGGGAAGATAGAATAGACTAAAGAGCAGACACAAAAGAGAATACTGAGCAGATTCAGAGAAGGATACCGATAAAATAGAGCAAAGATACATCACAATCAAGGTGATATTTTATCAGAGAATTATAAGATCTATTTCAGACAATTGAGTGTCATTTAGCAGATAATTTTTAATATTACTTTCTGACAATTGTAATAGAGCTTTTGTTAAATCTTTTAACAGAGTAGACTTAACAGTCTTTTGTAAATCTCTTAGCCAAGTGCACACTTCAGTAGTGTTGCTAAAATCTATAACTAGGTAGATCTAGTTGATCTGACATGGTACTCCTAACAGGGTGAGATCACCAGAAGTGATCAAAACTTGTAGCCTTAATAAGAAAACCTTTTCTATCTATAGTAGTGAAGAATTTGTGGGTGTCATCCCCACCGCAGTTTTTACCTTTTTACAAGGGTTTCTACGTTACCAGAATACTTGTGTTATGTGATTGTCATATTGATTTCATGTTATTTAATTTCTTAAAGATAAATAGATGATTGATTTATGTAATTAGATACAAGTCAATTTGGTCGGTTATTACAAATTGCTAATATAGATTTGAAAGGTATTACAAGGGCAAGTTTTGTAGACATTAATTCACCCCTCCCCTCTCAGTATCTATCTCTCCAAATTCTAACAATTGGTATCAGAGAAAAGTTCTCTTGTTGAATAGTTTAACCACTGAAGGGTAAAAGATCTAAGTCATGGAGAGATACAAGCTTGACAAGACCATTGAGAATCAAAATTTACAAATGTAGATGTCTATGGAACAGTATAAACAAGCCAAGGAAGAACTAAAGAAATTACTGGTTGATAGGAAGAATCTTACAATCTTGCAGAATGAAATCAGTTATCATGAAGAACCCATTGATGATTTATTTGATCATATTGGATCTAGTTCTGGAAGCATCTCTAATAGATCTAAAAGCATAATCTTTGACTTATTTGAGAAGAATTAGCATCTATCTGAGCAAGTGAAAGCACTTCAAATCAGTCAAGAATCCCAGATGGTAAGAATGGTGGAAATTATGAACACTGCTAGACAAGTTGAACAAGATCAGAATATGGCTATTGAAGACCAAAGACTGATGACTGAACAACTACAAGAAAAAGATAGTGAAATACAGAGACTCACTGATTGTAACTTCCAAGTATCAAATCAAATAATGACTATCAATCAAGAAATGAACTGAGTGAATGGAGAATTATCAAGAAGACTTGAAGATGTTGAAATACTCAGAGTAGACAATGAAAATTTGAGAAATGAGATAAAGACACAAAGGCAACAATATGAAATGATGAAGATAGTTGAAGACAATTCCAAAAAGATTGATGATTTCCTGACTAATCAGAGAAGATTTGGAAGAAAAGCCGGCATAGGTTACACCGGTGAAGGAGAATCATCACAACAAGCTGAAAATGTCAACAACAATCAAAGTTAGAAACCTAAAGTGTTATCATGTCATCACTGTGGAAAATTAAGACATACATCAAATGTGTGTAGAAGAAGAGCTCAAGGTAAACCCCCTGTCACTCCTAAGTTCAATGGATACTGTTACTATTGTGGAAAGTTTGGACATCCTACTTATGAGTGCAGAGCTAAGCAAAAAGATCTTGCTAACAATACCACTGCAGAGAAGATATGTTATATTTGCAATAAGCATGGACACACTGCACGAGAATGTAAAGCAAAAATGAAACAAGTCTGGACACCTAAGGAGAAATCACAACACAAACCATATCAACTGAAAATACAAGGTAACTCATATGTTTGGGATTACAATACATGGACTAATTGTGCTACATGTGGTCGGTATGGACATATTGTAGAAAATTTCTATAGAAAGGGTCAGACTGGATATTCAAGAAGTTAGACAAGCACTAGAATGGCATGTATGCACGGTCACAAGGTTGGTCATTTAAGCAAGAACTGTAGAGACTGAGCACCAGATGAAAACCACATATTTGAAAGTGGTTATAACATTATAGAGATCACAAGATTAAGGAACACTATGTGGAAGAAGGCATCTAGTGTGAATGCTGAGTCAAGTAACACCGTTGGTGAAACCTCGTCCACTGGATTGGGTGACATCGGTAATTCCACGTAAAGTGACAAAGGTATGTATGGAACTAACATTTCAAATGATCACATTTTACATATAGTTCCTTATATATGATGTACAAATACCAAATATACATGACTAAAGATGCACTATGGTTTATGTGTTACAAACTAACAATGTTGAATAGTCGATAAGAGAAGAAACGATAGCTGGTTACCCATTGGTAATCACTATACAAGGATAACCAATGATAGTACAAACTAATGAAGAAATCCTATATTAATCAAGTGGAGAAAAGTGAAGACATCACCAAACTAGTAGTTGTTTCATATAAAAGGTTAGGTGACACATTTAATGCACTATAAGTTCAAGCGAGAATATCAAAAAGTCTATAAATATGCGAAAACAAAGTTTATTATCACACTGTGATTTTGAAGAGTGAAGACTTACAGAGTAGAGTTAGAGCTGAAAAAAATTTCTCAGAAAGATTGAAAGAAACTATAGATCAAACAGACAATACTCTTCGACTAAACTGAGTAAGTTCTTATGCAACTAAACTCTTGTTACTCTTTGCTTGCCAAAACCCTAGATTTGTTTTATGGCATTGACATCATCTACAAGAAAATTAAACATCATTGAGGAGGAAGTAGAGCTGATTGTAAGAGCTCATTTTGCTGAGGCAAAATTCAAACCACATCCAAAGGTCGTATCTCAAATAGATGATATGGGAGCTTTCTCAAGTATTCTGGATAGGGTTTTGCTAATAGAGGATGTTAGAGAATATATTCACTGCAAGATTGGTGAAGTTGGTGATTTTGAGACCATTGGAGTGTATCAACAAATATGTGGACTCGATAGAAAGTTAAAATCTGAACAGAAGAAGATTCAAGAATCAGGGTTATCTAATTTCACTTATTTCCCACAAAGATTCAGTAATGATTGGATAAGAATCATACTTAGCAGATTTCATGACAATAAAATGTGGCTAGATAAACCTATGGAAGTCAACAAGAAGATTATCAGCAAGGTAATGGATACCCTACCACCAATAAAGCTAAATCTTTTCATAGTTCATCTCGTCATGACGTAGAGAAGAACACTGGAGCACAATGGGATGGAAGAGCCTTAAAGATCTCAACAATCAATGATCCAGTAGTAAAATTTGTAGCTCATATCATCGGCTACTAGATATTTCAATCCAGCAAATTGAGCAGTGTACCCTGCAGCATTGTGGACATGGCTTACAAAATTGTGAAGAAAGACCACCAGATTGATCTCGCTGAAATTCTACTACACTAGGTAAAGGAGAATATGAAGACAATAAGGTCCAAAAAGACTAATACATGTAAGTATGGATGACTCCTTGTGTGCATATTTCTTTATCTATAGAAATTCATGCCTGGTATTGGTAAAGTAACATGGCAATCAAATAAACCGATTACCGCCCAGATTAATGAGATGATGGATAGTTTAGGAGAGAATTTGGACAATGAATTTGATGCATATTTCAAAGAATTCTAGACTAGGATGCATCAAAGGAGAAGAATTTCAAGGGAATTAGTTGATAAATTTGAAAATGATATAACCTTTGTAGTAAGCATAGATTTTTCTATGATCAAGGTAGTAGAACCTAGAATTAAATGGTTGGCACCAATGGGCTATGAGATGAATTATGATTTCACCTTGAAATCAATCAATGCACTATTGGCATTACCAGTTGACATCACTGCCACTAGGTTCGGCACTTACGATGAAGCTAAATCAAGAATATCAACCGACATAGAGATTGGTAAAATGTCTCGTAAGGAAAAGAAAATGAGGAAAGACCTCACTTCTAGGTTTGGAAATGCATTAGACTCACCTAAGGAGTCACCAGTTAAAGAAGTAACCAAAGGTCAGTTAATGCTAACTGACAAGCCCTATGACAGTGAGGAAACTGAGTCAGACAAGGACAAGGATACTACACCAGTTCCTCCTACTAAAGTTGAAAAATAAAAAGGCATGAAGACAAGATCATCTACTTTAGCCTCATCCCCTCAAAAGGTAGAAGAAGTAAAAGTAAAGAAACTAAGGGTAGCTACATCGATGAGAAAATATGTCAAAAGAACAAAGAAGCCTATAGCTGAGGCACTGAAAAAGAGAAGAAAACTGATAAGAAGAAAAGAAGATGTTGAAGATGAAGATGACACAAATTAGTTCAAGGTAGTCAAACACAAGGCAAGTACAATTGATGAAATAATTGAAGACATTATTGAAAATGGAAGTCTTGCAGATCTAGGCATAGGGAACTTTAACACAATGACAACTAAAGATAAAATGAAGATAGAACATGCAGTCATTCATATGATGATCAAATTAAAAAAGGTACCAATGGAGTTCACATGTCAATTACCTAAGGAACTAGATGACAGAATAAATGTACAATGGGCTACTACACTAGAAATAGAGAAAAGGAAAAGAGAAAGGTCATTAGTTCATACAGCTACAACTCTGAGCTATGATGAAGTAAATGAATACCTAACAAAGTACCAACAAATATTTTTGGTCAAGAATCAAGCACTATAGATATTGGATGAAAATGTGGGTGACATGGATGTCACATGTGAATCATTATGCTCATCTATTTTGAAAGCTGAAGAGAAAGCTGAACAGGAAGCATTCCTGAAACAGTCTAGGAAGAGACAAAATTCAAAAGCTAAAGGCATTTACGTTGATAATGGTAAGGGAAAATAGGTACAAGATTCTGGTATATCGATTACCAAGGTAATTGATATCACCGATAAGAAGGAAGAGGTAAGAATAGCATAGGATGCACCGGATCAAGTAAAGATCCACTTACAGAAGAAAACTAATGATGATGTACTCATTAAGGATATCACTAATAGTGATCCTGATGATAAAGATTATGAAGATGTGATTATTGAAGCATACAAAGATGAAGCTACAAAAATTATTGATAGTGTGCTCACATCTTTATTGGGTGAATTACCTATACTTGCAGAGGTAGTAGAAATAATTTCTCAAGTACAACCTGATGCATCTCTTCCCAAGGAAAATAAAGATACAACAGAAACACAAGTACCTACACAACCTATAGAGACAAATCAGCCTGACAATACAGAGGCACAGTCCACTGAAGAACCAATAGCAATAGAAGAACCAAAGAAAACCAAAGAATTAAAGACAACTGAGGTGAACCCCTCTGACACCACTACCGAGAATCCTACACCATCCACCAAGGAGCAGAAGAAAGAAGATACAATGTCAATTGGGAAGGATACTCCTAAAAGTGGAGAAAGATCTATTGTTCTTACTAAGAAGAAGTCACCTCTTGGACAAAAGAAGAAGAAGAAGAAAGGGAAAGGGCCAGTCACTATTGAAGAAGTGATCATTATTCTAGAATGTGACCCAAGAACCTTGAGTCCTAAAGATTTAATGAAGTATGGGGAATTATGTTCAAGAAAAGTAGCGCAAGAGAAGCTAAAGCAAGAGCATAAAAGAAAAGAAGTTCTAACTGATGTACGGGATATTCTCTAGCAAGTAGTACCTAAAGTGGATGTTGATGAGAATACTCCAATTATAGATCAACTTTCTTTGCTTGCTAATAAGATAAATACACCTAATGTAGATGCTGATAAGAGAATTGAAGAAAGGATAGAGTCCAAGATTCAGGACAAATTTTCAGAAAGAATCACCAAAGAAGTGGCACTAAAGAAGGTAAAATTATCTAAGGTTATCACCGAGGCAAAATCAATAGCTTAGATAATCTGTCAATTATTTAATATGTGTACTTCAGACACCTTCACTATAGATGTCAGTGAAAAGATTAAAGGTTTAAAAGTAGAAATTTAGTTGAGTACACAAGCTACTATCACAGAGCCAGATGCTTTTCTCAAGCATATTAACCGAGTACAGGAACTCTGATGGCTGATAGTAGACTTAAGGAGAAAAGAAGAGACCTTCATAGATCAGGTTATAGAGTTACAACAAGAACTCATTTCACACCTGAAGATTAATGAGGCACACATTGTCAAAGTTGAGCAATTAGTGGCAACACCTGAGATTTCGGTGTTAGAGAATATCTTTGACATGCATGCCTAATTTGGTCTTGAGCATATTGCTCTAACCATCTTGAAAGAGGAGTGGGACAACCTCTTAGCCTCATTGGAGAAAACCCATCCATCCATTTTTGACAAAATGTAAGTATACCGTGTATATATAATTTTTTTGGCATTATTATCAAAAAGGGGGAAACCATGTATATATGCCAAATAGGTTACAAAATTTGATATGTATACTACATTCTACTGGGAAGCATGAACCGAGGGGGAGTACTTATAGAGTACTTAGAAAGTTTTTTGATATGGATATGTATATGGCGGAGATATAAGGGTTATATAGAACATATTTTGTCTATATACATTTTGAAGTTTTGATACTAATGCCAAAGGGGGAGATTGTTAATCTCTATTGAGCATTCAAGGTTGTCATTAGTATCAAAAGATGTCAAACAAATCGGTCGGTAACTCATATTGAGTTGGTCGGTAACTAGAAGCAAGATAGAGTAGTCAGTAAAGCCTTTACATTGAGCACTAGCAGACACCGACACTGACAGTTAGTAAACACTGAGCATCACATTATACACCAAGTAGTCTATAACAACGTTTACCAATGATCACAAAAAATAGCATAGTAATCAGTAATGACACATTCTTCTATGCAGACGGTTACAACAGATCATAAAATGGTTTACCATGATCGAGGAACATTTATTGTAATAGATATTCATTAAATGTAATGATTATCTTATTTGTAATAGTTGATCTAGGTTTATTTTTCACCGTAGATCTTAGGGTTATGATAATTTTTGTAACCTAACTTTTGCTTAAGTGAAAAAATAGAACACTATATATTCAGTATGTTCAAACCATTTTGTGATATCAATTGAAGAGGACAGGTTGTTGAATTGAGATTCACGAAACACTTGAAGTCATTGCCTAACTTCAAGTTAATCAGTTGAGAAGATAGAATAGACTAAAGAGTAGACACAAAATAGAATACCGAGAAGATTCAGAGAAGGATATCGAGTAGAACAAAGAAAAGATACATCATAGTCAAGGTGATATTTTATCAGAGAATTATAAGATCTATTTCAGACAATTGAGTGTCATTTAGCAGATAATTTTGCATATTACTTTCTGACAATTGTAATAGAGCTTTTGTTAAATCTCTTAACAAAGTAGACTTAACAGTCTTTTGTAAATCTCTTAACCGAGTGCACACTTCAATAGTGTTGCTAAAATCCTATAACTAGGTAGATCTAGCTGATCTAACATGACACTCCTAACAGGGTGAGATCACTAGAAGTGATCAAAACTTGTTGCCTTAACAGGCAAACCTTTTCTATCTGCAGTAGTGAAGAATTTGTGGGTGTCATCCCCACCATAGTTTTTACCTTCTTACAAGGGTTTCTGTGTTACCAAAATACTTGTATTATGTGATTGTCATATTGATTTCATGTTTTTTACTTTCTTAAAGATAACTAGATGATTGATTTATGCAATTAGATACAAGTCAATTTGGTCAGTTATTACAGATTGCCAATATAGATTTGAAAGGTATTACAAGGGCAAGTTTTGTAGACACTGATTCACCCCTCCCCTCTAAGTATCTATCTCTCCTAATTCCAACACTACACAACTGCTCATCAAATGTGTCTAGGCCCTTAGTGGTGATGTGTACATCTCCAACCTGTATACCTGGCTCTACAATTGTAGATTGATCTATGGGTGTAGAGCGCTCTACACTATGCTGTGCCTAACTAGATTGTGTGTCCTATGTCGGTGGAACTACAGGACCTCATGCAAGTCTGATGACATCCCTGACTGAATGTACTAGGATCATCTGCATTTCAACAATATAAGAATAGGACTATAGGAGATCCTCTAAAAAGTAAAGGGCCACATCTAAATGACTATGATGAATCTCAAGTGCTCGTATCTCTCCAGCTATAGGAAGACCTAAAACTCTATATGTCTCATCACTGACACTTGCAGCAGTACTAGATGAAGCCTCAACAGACAATTTGGCTCTAGTTGGTCTAGTCAAAATGTATCTAACCACTGAATTTGAAGTGATGGAGGTGGCTGCAAAACCAATCTACCCTATCCTTTCCACTACTCCCCTCTGAGAAGAAATGACCAGTCTATCTGCAATAGCAGCCATCATTGGTGTCACTACCAAAGTCCTATACCCAACCAGATGTCTATGAGTCTATACAACTTGATCAACCCTATGATATTGATCATGGTCTATAACCCTACTATTCCCCTGACCATAATATGCAAGAAGATATAAATAGTTGACCCCAAGTCCCAAACAGAACTCAACATACAACTATTGTGCAAAATATAAAGGAATATGGTCATTATTAGGATAACAACCATGTGCTGCAAGAAACTAAGGGTATATCATGCATGTGATCTAAGGAATCACACATCATGTGACCTAATATGCCCTCACCTTAGCCTTCCCCTCATAAAATGGGAAAACCTCTTGTTTGATGATTTCTTAAGGGACATGGCTCTGAATTGTCTCCAAGGAAAAATCACCCAAGACCTCAACTCTCAACTCTCAAAAAATAGTATCAACTACCTGAGGTGTGAAGGAGGAGTGGGATCTCAATCTAGCAGTCATTTCCTCCAAACTCATCAATACACTGACACAAGTATCTCTATATATGCTATTTGCTAAAGATGTACTGATGGACTCTCTAAGTTGAGTCATCTCTATGTCAGCAATATGCAAAATGGTCTATATATCAAGAGTACGAGGTGCATCTTGAGTGGCCATCTAGATACATAACATGTGAAAGCTAAGTGTTAACAATTAAGTATTTGATTAAATGTTATAACTACATGTAAAATGGAAAGTACAAATATATAAATATATAAAATTATACTTAAATTTACAATACTAGAGTGTACTAATAGTCGTAAAGGGTCCTAGGATGTACTAATTAGTATTAAAATAGGTCCTATTAGGTCAACTAAGTGGTCTTATTAGGTCTTAAGGGTCCTAGGATGTACTAATTGATTTTAATAGGTCATATTAGTCCTATTAGATCTTAAGTCTAGTCTTATTAAGTCTTAAGGGGTCCTATTAGGTCTTAAGGGGTTTTATTATAGGTCCTAAGGATCCTAAGGGTACTTAAAGAGTTTTATGTGACAATAGGGATCCTGAAGGAACCTAGAGTGTATTAATAGTCCTAAAGGGCCTTTGGATGTACTAATTGGTATTAATAGATCCTATTAGGTTAGGTAAGTGGTCTTATTAGGTCTTAAGGTTCCTAGGATGTACTAATTGGTATTAATAGGTCATATTAGGTCAAGTGGTCTTATTAGGGCTTAAGGGTCCTAGGATGTACTAATTAGCATTAATAGGTCCTATTACATCAAGTAAGTGGTCCTATTAGGTCTTAAGGGTCCTAAGATGTACTAATTTTCATTAATAGGTCCTATTAGGTCTTAAGGGGTCCTATTATAGGTCCTAAGGATCATAAGGGTTCTTAAAGAGTTTTATCTCACAATAGGGGTCCTAAAGGAACCTAGAATGTATTAGTCCTAAAGGGTCCTTCGATGTACTAATTGGTATTAATAGGTCCTATTAGGTCAAGTAAGTGGTCTTATTAGGTCTTAAGGGTCCTAGGATGTACTAATTGGTATAAATATGTCCTATACATCAAGTAAGTGTTATTATTATGTCTTAAGGGTCCTAGGATGTACTAATTGGTATTAATAGGTCCTATTAGGTCTTAAGGGGTCCTATTATAGGTCCTAAGTATCCTAAGGGTTCTTAAAGAGTTTTATGTCACAATAGGGATCCTAAAGGAACCTAGAGTGTATTAATAGTCCTAGAGGGTCTTTGAATGTACTAATTGGTATTAATAGGTCCTATTAGGTCAAGTAAGTGGTCTTATTAGGTCTTAAGTGTCCTAGGATGTACTAATTGGTATTAATAGGTCTTGTTACGTCAATTAAGTGGTCTTATTAGGTCTTAAGGGTCCTAGGATGTACTAATTGGTATTAATAGGTCCTATTAGGTCTTAAGGGGTCCTATTATAGGTCCTAAGGATCCTAAGGGTTCTTAAAGAGTTTTATGTCATAGTAGGGGTCCTAAAGGAACCTAGAGTGTATTCATAGTCATAAAGCTTCCTTGGATGTAGTAATTAGTATTAATAGGTCCTATTAGGTCAAGTAAGTGGCCTTATTAGGTCTTAAGGGTCTTAGGATGTACTAATTGGTATTAATAGGTCTTATTATGTCAAGTAAGTGGTCTTGTTAGGTCTTAAGGGTCCTAGGATGTACTAATTGGTATTAATAGGTCCTATTAGGTCATAAGGGGTCCTATTATAGTTCCTAAGGATCCTAAGGGTTCTTAAAGATTTTTATGTCATAACAGGGGTCTTAAAGGAACCTAGAGTGTATTAATAGTCCTAAAGGGTCCTTGGATGTACTAATATTTATTAAAAGGTCCTATTAGGTCAAGTAAGTGGTCTTATTAGGTCTTAAGGGTCCTAGGATGTACTAATTGGTATTAATAGGTCCTATTACATCAAGTAAGTGGTCTTATTAGGTCTTAAGGGTCATAGGATGTACTAATTGGTATTAATAAGTCCTATTAGGTCTTAGTGGGTCCTATTATAGGTCCTAAGGATCCTAAGGGTTCTTAAAGAGTTTTATGTCACAATAGGGGTCCTAAAGGAACCT
This sequence comes from Chamaecyparis obtusa, assembly GCA_027943335.1. NCBI lineage: Eukaryota > Viridiplantae > Streptophyta > Pinopsida > Cupressales > Cupressaceae > Chamaecyparis > Chamaecyparis obtusa. The sequence continues at coordinate 375,634 of BSBK01000136.1, read as the reverse complement.
AGAGTCTATTAATAGTCCTAAAAGGTCCTTGGATGTACTAATTGGTATTAATAGGTCCTATTAGGTCAAGTGGTCTTATTAGGTCTTAAGGGTCCTAGGATGTACTAATTAGTATTAATAGGTCCTATTACATCAAGTAAGTGGTCTTATTAGGTCTTAAGGGTCCTAGGATGTACTAATTAGTATTAATAGGTCCTATTACGTCAAGTAAGTGGTCTTATTAGGTCTTAAGGGTCCTAGGATGTACTAATTGATTTTAATAGGTCATATTAGTCCTATTAGGTCTTAAGTATAGTCTTATTAAGTCTTAAGGGGTCCTATTAGGTTTTAAGGGGTCTTATTATAGGTCCTTAGGGTCCTAAGGGTTCTTAAAGAGTTTTATGTCTATATGAATAATATTTATACATGTAACTCTAAAACATGTGTACATAATTGAGAGAGAGAGAGAGAGAGAGAGAGAGAGATTCATAATATTTACTAACTTTAAAAGAAATTTAAAAATAAATATTAAAATTAATAATTTCTATAAGATTAGTGCAACCTAAGATACATGAACGGGTCCTACGACATAATAAGATACATTAATGGGTCTTTGGGGTCCTACATGTGTCTTTAGACATTGTAAGAGATGGATAAGTTTCCTAGAATGTATTAAGGGGTCACATGTGTTGTAAGTGGTCCTAAGGGATCCTACATTATATTAATTGATTTTAGTATACATATTAAGGGTTGTTCAGGGTGACAATGGGTCCTCATATTAATTAATAGAACCTAAGATACATGAATGGGTCCTAGGGAATCCTAAGACACATTATTTGGTCTTGGAGGTCTGAAGGGGTCATATGTTTCTTTAGATGTCATAAGGTACGGATAAGGTTCCTAGAATGTCTTAAGGCTTCATAGGTGTCATAAATGCTTCTAAGGGATTATAGGTTAAATTAATTGATGCTAATATATATCTTAAGGGTCCTGGAGCCAAACAAATGGGTCCTCTTATGTATTAATGGAATATAAGATACATGAATGGGTTCCAAGACATGCTAAGATACATTAATGTGTCTGGGGGGTCCTAATGCATCCTAGGTATCTTAAGATGTTGTAAGGGATGGATAAAGGTCCTAGAATGTCTTAAGGGGGCGTATGTTTCATAATAGGTCCTCAGGGATCCTAGTATTTCTTAAGGGATATTCAGGGTGACAATGGGTCCTTGTATTTATTAATGGAACATAAGATACATCAATGGGTCCTAGGACATCTAAAGATTCTTTAATGGGTCTTGGGGGTTCGAAGGTTTCATATTTGTTTTAAGATTTCATAAGGGATCCATATAAGGGTCCTAGAATGTTAATGGGTTGTAGGTTCAATAAGTGGTCCTAAGGGATCCTACATTACATTAATTTGTTATAGTATGTCTTGAGTTTTCTTGAGGGAAATAATAGGTCCTATGTGTCTTAAGATAGTGTAAGGGATGGATGAGGGTCCTAGAGTGTATTAAGGGGCCGTGGGTAATATAAGAGATCCTAAGGGGTCCTAGGTTACATTAGTGGATCCTTGTATGTATTAATTGAATTTAATATACATAAATGTGTCCTAGCACAACCTAAGATATGTTAATGGGTCTTGAGGATCCAAAGGGGTCATAAGTGTCTTAAAATATTGTAATGGATGTATAATGGTTCAATAATTTTAATGGGTCATAGGTGTGATAAGTGGTCTAAGGGATCTTAGGTTACATTAATTGATACTAGTATGTCTTAAGGGTTCTTGAGGGAAACGATGGGTTTACATATGTATTAACAGAAGCTAAGATATAATAATGGGTCCTAGGACATTTTAAGATATAATAATGGATCATATGGTTCCTAAGGGGTCCTATGTGTCTTAAGATGTGATAAGAAATGCGTAAGTGTCCTAGAATGTCTTAAGGGGTTGTAGGCATCATAATAATTTTCCTAAGGGATCATAGGTTACATTAATTCATTCTAATATGTCTTAAGGAGCCTTGAGGGAAACAATGAGTCCTTGTATGTACTAATGGAACCTAGCATACATCAATGGGTCCTAGGACATCCTAATGTGTATTATAAGGTCTTCGAAGCTAGAGGGATGGAAATAAATTATGATATGATGGAGTTTTGATAAAGGAGAATCTTGGGTTCATGGAAATCTTGCATCATAAAAAAAAAAGTAGTTCTTTTGTATTTTTTTCTTCTTTACTGGTTGGAGATTTTATGTTGGTCGATCATCATTTATTGGAGATCGTGTGTGCGATCATAAATTCTTATTCTAGACCTATCAAAGATCATCTTCCTTTGATCACACCTCTTGTTTTTCTTAGTTGTTCAAAATTTGATCCATTCAATATCTATGGGTAACATGCTCATTTCTTTCTTGGACCTATTTAGAGATTCAATGTGTGGTCACTAATCTTTGAATTTTGACCATTGTGATCATAGCATGTGGTTCATGGATTGATCCCTATGATCATGCATCTTGTTGTTTCCTTTCATGGATGTTTTATTCATTTATGTGTCAGACCTATTTGTTGTACACATTTCCTTCCTTTGAAATGTAATTGTGTCTTGGATGAACTTTAGAGGCATTGCCTATACATAATAACTTAATGTAGCTCGAGAAGGGGGGTTGTTGGTTCAAGGAACCTAGATTTGAGATTTGGAGATGAAAATTAGGGTGTGAGATTTATTTCATTATATATGGCCACAATTAGGAAGGCATAACATTTTGTCATGTATGTTGTTTGATCTCTAAATAAATATATTTGATCATGCATTCTCTCTCTACTTTTGTGTTGTTTCTTCCCCGTGTTACTCTTAGTTATGAGGTTCGACATATACTTTGGGGATTCTCCCTCCTTGGCACTATGCTAGATGATATTAGAGTGAAGATTTTTTTTTTCAAACCCTAGTTGAATTGGTTGTAGGGTGGAAGATTGCGATCTCGCCTATAATTATAGAAGGTTGTGAAAATGGTTCATGGAAGGAGAGATGTTGATCGTACTATGATGGATATGTTGAGACAATTTTTTTCTACACTTAAAGTTTTTGAGACAACCCAAAGAAGAGGAAGACCTATGGAAGATGATAGTGAAGATGAAGCCAAAGGAGTAGGAGTAGAACAAGCCCCTATTCTTGAACAAAGAAGAGAAATATTCCTGAGATCTTTAACAAGTGTGAATGATAAACCACATTTCAATCCTCTTGAATACAATGACAAGTTGGATTCAGATGAATTGTTGGAGTGGATCTCTAAAATGGAGAAATATTTTGAGTATGAAGGTACACCAGTGGATAAGAAGGTGAATATTGCTGGTACAAAATTTTAAGGACATACATCTTTATGGTGAGAATATATGCATCCTGATCAACAAAGAAGAGGAAAGGAAAAGATCAAGGTATGGCATAAGCAAATATAAAAAATTAAAGGGTAAGTTCTTGTCGGGTGATTATCAAGTTAGTTTGTTGAGAAGAATGTAAGATTTGAAACAAAAGGACACTACTATAAGGGAATATACTAAATAATTATACATATTGGATATTATATCTAGACATATGGATGATTAAGTTGAAAGAATTGCAAGCTACCTAAATGGATTGAGGACTTCTATACAAGATGAAATTATTTTGGTCAAGATGAACAACATGATTGAAGAGGCCTATCAATTTTCACTAAAGGTAGAAGAGAAGCTTAAAAAAAGGCATGAGAAGAGGTAGAGAGGTAGAAGTGGTATATTTTCTAGAAGAAGAGGTAGATCTTTTAGAGAAAATAATAGATCTAATTAGGATAAAGGAAAGTCATAATGGGAAGGAGAAGGTTCATATTGAGGAAGAGGAAGTTATTCAAGAGGAAGTTACCCTAAAGGTAATGATCATAAGAGAGAAGAAAAAACCTGCCATAAGGGCACTTGTTTCAAGTGTGGTGAAGAGGGACATAGGGCATTTGAATTTAAGAAGGTTGGTAGTAGTAGTAGGAATGCACTGGTGCAAGAAGACTCACCCGATTCAATGAACAAATTGGAAGGTGGTGAAAACTTGATGAATAGGAGAGATTTGTAGAATGAAGAAAATTATGAGGACCCTATGAGGAGAGGCTTATTCAAAACTAGTTATAAATTTGTTGGGAAGTGTTGAAAGGTGATCATTGACAGTGGAAGTTTAGAAAATTTAGCATCAAAAGAGTTGGCTACAAAGTTTTAGTTACCAAGGATGAAGCACCTTAAGCCATATTAGATTGCTTGGATTAAGGATGAGCATAAGATTTTGGTAAGTGAACAATGTCTTGTGAAATTTAAGATTGGAAAATATCATGATGAATTTATTTGTGATATTATGCCAATGGATTGTTGTCGCATCTTGTTGGATAGACCATGATAGTATGATTGACAAAATATATATGATGGTAGATTGAATAAGTATACTATTGTTGATCATGTGAAGAAACAAGGTTTGTTAACTCTATTAGAAGAATATAAGAATTATAATTGAACTACAATTAGAATTTTCTTTGCTAAAGAAAAATAATTCATAAAGGGTTTGAAGAAGAATGATGTGTGCTATGATTTGATTCCTAATAGACCAGTTGTGAAGACAAAGGATGATTCACCATTGGGAGCTAAAGAATTATTGATAGAATTTTAAGATATCACTTGAGATAATATACATGATGGGTAACCTCTTGTTAGAAGCATTAGTCATTACATGGATCTGATACAAGGAGCTAGTTTACCGAATAAGGCACCTCACCACTTGACACATGTAGATAATAAATAATTGAAAATACATGTTCAAGAATGTTGTAGAAGGTTTTGATCAAAAACATTTTGAGTTCATGTGAAATACCAACTATTTTGGCACCTAAGAAGAGTGTATAATGGAGGATGTGTACAAATTCAAGATCTATAAATAGGATCATAGTGAAATATCAATTTTCAAGTTGCCTAGGATGGATGATATGATGGATTGTTTGAGTGGAGAAAAATACTTTCCCGAGATTGATTTAAAGAGTTTCTATCATCAGATCATAATTAGAGAAGGAGATGAATGGAAGACTTTTTTTAAGACAAAATAAGGTTTGTATGAGTGGTTGGTTATACCTTTTGTTTTGACTAATACACCTAGTACTCTTATTAGGATGATGAAAGAGGTATTGAAGAAATTCTTTGGTAATTTTGTGATTTTTTACTTGGTAGATTAACCATCCACCAATGATCAATCTAGGAGTGTCACCACCAACTCTAACCACTCCACTATCAAATTTTTTAGCTGAACAAACTTTTCTTTATCACCTATCATATGATGAGAGAAACCAATATCTATAATCCATTCTAATTTCTTTTCCACATGTGAAACTAAATCTTTCTCTTCATGAACAGGTTCTTCATCCTTAATTGCAACAAATCCAATCTCATCCTCATCATTTGCACAATCATCTGAAACACCATCACTAGCATAATAACATTCCTTATCCTTCTTGTAAACCATAGGTTTATGCTTAGGAACCCTAGTAGGACATTTGGATGCAAAGTGAGCAATTTTATTCTAAGAAAACATTTTAGGGGTAACTTTCCTTAAAACTTATCCTTACCTCCATTTTCCTTCATTGTGATCAAAGCCATAAGCTTATCCATCTTTCTCTCTTATTCCAATCTATTTCATCCCAATCATCAACATATACTCCAAGTTCTACGTGTCCGCTACCTCATCTAGTGCTTCCAAGCTTAGATAAAGTCTTGTTGTCATTGTGAATAGTAGCCTTTAATGCATTTTCCACTTTATATAACACCTCTTGTAACTCTAGAGTCTCAAAGGTGGTTAATTTAGCAATCAACATCTCTTTATTGAATTTCTCTATGAGTGGAATGACCTCCTTAATCACCTAAAGTTTTGTCTTATAAATTGGTGCCAAAGATCTCAGAATATGTGTGAACACTTCTTCCTCATTGTATGTGCCTCTAGAGTTTCTAATTCCTATCACAACCTTAGTTATTCTCTATACATATGCTCTAACATTCTCACCATCTTGCATCCTCAAATTATCCATCTGCACTTTCCAATTTTGCAACTTCTCCCTCTTAGTTTGTTTGTCTCCTTTATATAAAGATTCTAACCTTGTCTAGATCTTGTGTGAAAAATTAAGTTCCTTAACCTCTGTGAATTTTTCTTCTGAAAGTGCACTGATCAATGCTTCCCTTGCAACCATGTTGTAATGAAACAATTTCTTATAACCTTTAGTAGAATCATCTATCTTAGATTCTACCATGAGATCTTCATCCTTCTTGATAATCATCTAATAATCAATTCATATACAAATCAAATAAGTCATCATCTTGTTTTTCCAGCTGTCAAAATTTTTAGTATCAAACTTAGGGCTCTCCTTCCTATGGTAAGTCATCTTAGAACCTCCTCAAGAAGTTAATATTTCTATCTGAGGACCATAAGCTCTGATACCAATTATTAACAATAACAATGCACCAACACAACTAAAAGGTGAGGTGAATCAGTTGTGTACCAAATTTTAAACTTAAATTCCTTTTAAACTAAAAACAAATTGAGATAGTAATGTAACCATAATAACACCACAAGACAAAGAGTTTTTGTCGAGGAAAACCCTATTAAGGTAAAAACCCTAGTGGGGATGAAACCCACTAATAATACACTAGAAATATTGTGTCCCTATCAGGAGACCTATCCCTTTTAGGAGATCATTATTGCATTCAATACACATCTCTTTTAAATGATAAACCCTGTTAAGAGTCTTTCCAACTGTATTAGGATTTGATTACAAAGATAGGATCACTTTGTGAGAACACTACCCAAACTAAAGGTTAAATCCACCTTCTAAAGGTTAAACCCACCTTTTGGATCCATTGTCCAAACAAATGTATAAGAGTATACAATAACAATAATGAAATGACTTAGAAAAAATAGCTTTTCCTATACAATTCCAATGAATTTATCAATGAATCACCTCTACTATACATCTAGTAGACCTTATGAAAACAAGTTTGCGAGCCCCAACACCATTTACAACTTCAACGAATGACTTTCCTTTGTACAAGTTACAACAAGAAATTAGGTTGGCCTATTAGGAATTCCCCAATGCAAAAATGAATGTATAGACCATTGCTAAGATACACATGGTATCTTAAACAAGTATACAAAAAATGAAAATCATCAAATGCATGCCAAGATCTGCAATCCATGCTAGAAACCTTCGAAACATGTTATCTACTCTGGTCAAACCCAAATAGGTCTTCACAAGACCACACACGTCATCTGATGTCACCATGTTCCCAGTGACCCAACAATCTCACAAAATGTTCTCCCATGTGTATTCTATCAAGCATAAAACTCACTTACCACAATCCATTCTCGCATCCAAGTTATCCTAAAAACTCAAAGACCATCTTTGTCATAATCCTTTGTTACTGCACTATGACCGATCTTCACCAAATCGATCATAACTCATGTAAAAGAATAGATAATAATTTTTGACCTTAGAATTAAGGTATACACACATCCTTCTTCACAAATCTAAGCTTACATACCCTAGAATAGTATACGTTGTCGGTACCACCTTGTTAGACTTTCATGTTCCTGTCATAACTAGTTTGTCTAAGACACTTGATGAAACCAACTAAAAAATATGTTGACATCAATGACAAATCATAAATTAAAACTCCTCAAATAACAAAAATTCCAACACATAAGTACCATTAATCTCACTTAAACACATTACATAAATAAACTCACATGGAAGGATATTACATATACTCCTTCCAACATACAAGTGCAAGGAATAACACATTAACATAAGTGAAAAGGGCACTAAAACATGTTGTGTAACCCCAAATCATGAATAGATAATAATCTATCATGCATAATCGAGTATCAAAAATTAAGTTATCATTTAATTTATTAATGTAAGCTAGAATGCCCCTATGTCATTTACATTGACTAGTATCATTACAAAATAAGAGTGATTAAAAATATAATCTCTCACTCTCTCTAAAAGGTGAATATATTCATCTTTATTTGAGGTGTCTTTCTTTAAAGCTCTTACTAATGGTCAATCACTCCTTAATATTGCGACTTACTCTTCCTTCATAATGATAGCCTCCTTAACTTGTATTCTTCTCTTTCCTATTGTAAATTACTCTTACTTTGTCCTTCCTACCATGCACTATTTTTTTCTTTCTCGTGTCATAATTGCACTATATATTTTAGAACATAATAAAAAAGTTCACATATGATGAACTAGGAACTTTCTTTACATTATCTCCCACTTATAGCCTTCTTTTCCTTTCGTCATTTGAGCACCTCTCATCTTTCATCCCCATGCTACCATCATCTAAAAACTTATCAGAATCATGTTCAAATGGTTTTTCCACCCATTTGAGTGTATTTTCCCACATGTGAATGCACATGTAGTTCCTTTAGGCATTTACAAGTAATGGTTTCAAAATCATTAAAAATGACACTCAAGGACATAATTGGGGATTATCTTTATTATTTTCTTTACATGAATAGGACCGTAGTGAACTTTTATATATCAAGAACCAATGAAAGAGATCAACACTCATACTATAGAATATTTGAAATATTTCCAAATAGCCCTATTTTAGTAGAGCAGACCCCATTTTTGACCAAGGGTCATGAATGTACATTATCAAATAAATTTCCCAACAACAAAGGTTTCTTTTGGTTTGATATTCCAATGGACTAAGATGAGTCTATCTTTTCCTCTTATTAATTGATGTCATGGCAGAGAACTATTGAAGAGGGGGCCAACTTTAAACTATGGTTAAACTAAATTGCAACAACCAATTAGATTTCAGAATATTTTAATACTGGCATTTGCATTTGCTTCTTTTTGTAAGTTACGTGTTTGTTAAGTTAAGTATTAATAGAAAATTATTTGAAATGTTTTGTTGCAATCTCATTTGGTCTGGATTTAACAATGTCAGATTATCTGGAGGAGGCACAAATTTATACACAAGAGATCACACAAATATCAAGAAATTTGTATATATGCAGAGATTTTGAGTTTCATGAGGCAAAGGAAGTGTAATTTTCCATATCTACTAATCACTTCCATGCAATTCTTCCATTTCAATCATGTAGTTTGGGTAGTCCAAGAGGCCACACTTTTTTGAGCCATTTGATTGAATAGTCCATGTGCCTTGTTTTGTGCTTCCACATTTTGCACACATTACGTTGGCATTATTCTAGGGAGACAAATAGTATAGAAATGGAAAACAAATAGTGGTGATGGAATGCATGTAGAAATGAGTCAAGTTCCATATCTATAGAACTTGTACCAGAAGAGCTCACACAAGAAATCTCAAGAAATATTGCATTGGAGACCCTAGGAAAAATAAGATCTTCCCCCAATTTCTATAAATTTTAGATCGATGATTGTATGATGAAAAAATGATATTGAGTGGAAGAGGTGGGATTTCTTTATACAAAACATGTCAATAATTTGATTCTCCTTATCCTTTTTCTTCTAAGCCCTTGACATAACCCTTTAGGCAGTTGTTGTTTGTTGTGAAAAAATGATTTTCTTAGCCTAAAAATGGACAAGTGTGACTAAACATTCACTATATGGCATGAAAATTCAATTATTTGTTACAAATAAGAAGCCTGCGCTGAAATTGTGTTCAAGCTTCTTTGTGATTGAGCGAATCTTCTGCAATTTTTTTGTAGATAATTCTGTAATCTATCTTGGAGTAATAAAAACATTAGAGCATAGTTTCACACAAGGTGTTTTGACAAGGAATGTTAGTGCATGTAAAGTGTTGATGAAGACTCTATCTAATAGAGCATTGTAAGGTGATAATCCCATTCACTTTGTGTTCACTCTGCTCATTCTAAAGTTTTGTATTGTGCTTCTTTTTTGATAAAACAATGAGAATACTAGATCCTTGATATTTTTTTATCAAGGATGACATATAATAAGGTTATTTTTTATTAAGGTAAAAGAAGTTTTTACATGGACCCAAAACCAACATTTAATACAACAAAAAGATAGAGCATTAAAGATAACAAAATGAAACACCTACTCAAAAACAACAGCAGAGACCAATAGCCGAACAGTTCAAAAGTAGAAACTAAAGAAAAAACCAACAGTAAAACATCTACCATCCAAAACAAGATAATTAACTTTTATCATCTCCTCAGCCTTCTTCTAGAGATCTTCCATCTTCTGGATAGTTTCCTACAGTTCCTTCAACTCTTTAGGTTTTTCAGGGACCTTTCTCTGAGTGCACCCTCTAGTTCTTGTCCCCAGCCATTGTTTCCAGCATCCTCTTCAATAGTGATAGTGGTTCTTTCTAGCATGTTCCTTTCTAGGTGGTTATGCAACATTTTCAGATTCATTATGGTCACCTTCAAACCCTTGTTGCTATGATTCAGGACACCTTTTATCATATTGTCATGGTTGTTGATTTTAGTTTCTAAATATTTCATCACATCTTTAACCTTCTTACTCATCTTAGCAGTTCCATCCTCTTTAGTATTTTTATTTTTAACCTTATCAAAAAGCTTATTTTCCATTTTTTCCATCTTAGTATTCATGTTTTTCATAGTTTTTTCCATATCCTCGATATGGATTTTCATTTCTTGTATTTCCTTCTTCTAGTCCCTGTTCTCATCCTGTATCTCCATATTGTTCTTCTCCTTCTATAAAGAATCTTCCCTCTAAAGGATAATAGGTTCCTCTTTGTTGTTAATAGTCTCCAGCATGGTTGTCTCATCCTTACCTTCCTCCTCTCTTTTGGAGGTCTCCTCACCAGTATCACTAGCAGAAGGAGTATTACCAGACTCCTTACCATCATTCTCTTGGCCACCCATAATTCCTTCCAAAAAAACTTCTTCATCTTTATAATCCTCTTCTTTGGTTTTACCTTCCCCCATCTCAAGCATATTATTGTTCATTTTTTCCTCCACAGGGGCAATCTAAGAAGAAATATCCTCCTCCATGGAATGAGTGCCATCGTCCTCTTTCTTAGCACCCTCATTATTATCAGGGGTATATTTTGTTACTTCATCAGAAGAGTAACCATGGGTTCCTTCCTCTTCCTCTTCCACTTCCTCCTTATCTTCTCCATCTTCATGGCGAATCTCCTCTTTATCATCATTCCCCTCATCTAGCTGATCATTCATTTCCTCTTCTTGATCTTTTCCATGCTCTTCCTCTTTATCATTACTGATCTCTTCCTCATTGGAGTCCTTCTTATTGTCTTCCTCAAGAAAACCCTTTCCCCTAGTTTGATGCTTATGCTCTAACTCCTTCTCTCTGATATCTTTGTCACCGGTCACAACAGGAGGTTTTCCCTTACTTTTCTTTCTCTTCTTACTAGTCTTAGGTTCAATCTCCCCCTCAATCTTCACCTTTCTTTTATCTGTGATCTTTTTAGGGATAGGGTATGAAATTTTGTCCCATATGTGCTTAGAGATAAGAAGAATCAAGCCTTCATGTAGCACAAGGTTAGAAGCCTTTTTCCCATGTCCTGTAATGCTGCTATCCAGAGAACTTAAAAGATAGTAAGGGAAATAAATTCTCCTTTTATGTCTAAAGTGGTTAGCAAACACAAAATGGAAATTATAGATTTTTGAATACTACTCATCCAGAGTAAAATATACAATCATGGCCTTCAGAATTTTAGCCCAAAATTCATCAATATTAGTAATGTCCACATAGTCACCCTTCCCCTTAGTCATAAGGGCTTTCTCATCAATAGTTTTTGGAAAAATAGAAAAGGCTTCAGTTCCTAGCTTATGATTGCCTCTATGAAAATGGGTACCATCAACAAGTAAACCAGTAATATCAGCTACGCTAGAACTGGTAAGCTTGAAAGACTTGCCCCAAAGAAACACCTTACCATTATTCCAGCCATCCACAAACAAAGATGTGATATTTTTGTCGTGTCCATGAAGCTTCTTCATAAACTGAGTAACCCCCCATTTTTTTCAGCTTCTTCCACACATTTTTATCCTGTCTCCATTTGTCATAGTCAGAAGGTTCCTCCCTCTTTAGACCACCTCCCATAATTTTTTGGTTTTTCATGTACTAGTTCAGCTTCTTACTAGACTTCTCCACCTTACTTCTTAGGTTCACAATGCTTTTTTGGTTATCAAAAATAACCCTTTGTCTGTGCCTTATTATTTGCATAGTAAAGTTCCCACACTTCACCTTACATGCAAACCTCCTCGGTAAATGATTTGTCCTTGTCATCATTAAGTTAAGTGATATTTCCTTCATGATGATTAATCCTATCATAGTTGATTAGACTGGAAATCTCACTCTTGAGATTCGCTTCCCCTCTCCACTTTTAGATGATGTCACACAAAGTACCGTCATTAGCCAACCTGTCTGTCATTTTATTTCCTTCACAATATACATGGGTGACATGGCTTTCTTCAAAGGAGTTCATTAAAAATTTTATTTTTTTGATGATGTGTTCTATCATCCAAGAACTATCAGACTTCCCTTTTATGGCATTGATTATATTTAGAGAGTCCCCTTCCAGCCATAATTTCATGCAACCCAAATCTTTCACCATCATGACCAAATAAAGAGTAGCTTCAACCTCTACCACGTGGCTATTTTGAATTCCTAGTGGGACATCAATCACTCCTAAATAGTTTCCAGCATTATTTCTTATTATGCCTCCACCTCTAGCCCTTCCAGGATTTCCCTTCACCGAGCCATCAAAGTTCCCTTTAAACCAACCATAGGGAGGTGCAATCCACATAATATTATCTCTAGGATTCTGATTCTGACTCCTCCTTAATCTCTCCCATGAAATCATATTGTCCTTATCAGGTTGAGGATCCCAAAGACTACTTTTTTTCCTTCCCATACTTTTGTAGTTTTCCATTATACTTCTAGTCGCAGAACTATCAACCACTGAAGGAGGGGCCTTTTTCTCTCTAAACATTATATTATTCCTCTCCTTCTAGATAAGCCGGGTAAAGTGGGGAAAGACACTTTTCCAGATATTCCTGGCATTTTGGTCATTGAAAGGACTCTACCACTACTAAAAGAAATCTTGGATAGAGTTAGGTTTCACCCAGTTAAACTCAAGGGAAGACATAGTACTGTCCCACACCTCTCTACTGAAAGAATAGTTTATCATAATATGATTGCAATTCTTAGCTTCTTGACAGCACAAGGCACTATTAGGCATTTGAAACCCTCTTCTCAAGAGATTATCCTATGTGAGAATTTTATTCTAAACAAGCAACTAGAAGAACATGTTAATTTTAGGGGTAAGGTCCTTATTCCATACCTGTGCCCACAAAGGTTGAGCCTCATTAGGGAGGAGAAGCAATGAAGTAGAAGCAACTGAGAACTTTCCAGAAGTCATCGGACCCCAAATAATTTTGTCAGCCTCATTCTCTCTAATAAACCAGTTATTTAATTATTTATTCACTTCTTTAAATCTGATATCCTTCAACCCTAGGTCTATCCATTCTTCATTTTTCCAGTAATCACTGACAAATTCTCCTATAGTGTCTTTACAATCTTGAATAGTATTCCCCCACTCTTCATTCTCTATAAGTGCTTCTCTGACATCCATTTATCATTCCAAAAATAAATTTTCCTACCATTTCCCAGCTTCCAAATAGCTCCTTTGCAAATGAGATTCTTGCATTTACTTATACTATTCCAAACAAAAGATCCCTAGATATCATTTTGAGTTTGGAGTATTCCTTCAAGATTACCAAGATGATATTTCCTTTTTATTATAATATTCCATTCTTTCTCATCTTCAAAGATTCTCCAACATTGCTTAGCAAGGAGAGCTTTATTGGTATAATTCATGCTCCTTATTCCCAGACCCCCCATCTTTTTGGGCTTACAAATCTTCTCCCAAGCCACAAGACTAAGTCTCTTTTTCTCTTCCACTCCAAACCATAGGAACCTTTTTTGTATCTTCTCTATTAAGTCAGAAAACTTTTGAGGAATTTTAAAGAAGCTAAGGGCATAGACTAGAAGATTTTACAAAGTAGATTTCAGCAATTGAACTTTCCCAGCTTGACTAAGAATCACCCCTTTCCAACCCACCAATTTCAATTGAAATCTATCAAGAATTTTTTTCTAGAAATTAGCCTTCAGTTTCAAGCATAGAGGCAGACCAAGATATGTGGTCGAGAGGCTTCCCATCTTGCACCCAAGGATTGCAGAGATTCTATTCATTTTGGCTTCAGTGGTATTGAAGAAAAATAGAGCACTATTCTCCCAATTTATCAATTGACAAGTGGCATTAGCATACACATTTAATGCATTTTTCATATTCCTTGCCTCCTTAACAGTAGATTCTCCCATTAGAATTGTATCATCAACAAATTGTTCATGTAAATAGACAATCCCTCTAGAAGTCAGATGTAAACCCGTAATCAAACCTTGAGACACCTGAAGGGAGAGGAATCTCCCTAGACATTCCGCCATGATAGCAAAAAGGATAGGTGATATAGGATCGCCTTGACGTAACCCTATGGATGGTATGAAGAAAGGAGAGGATCCCCCATTCACAATCACCAAAGATGAAATAGTAGTTACAAGTTGCATAATAATTTTGATCACTCCCTCATCAAAACCAAACTCTTGAAGAATTTTCATAAGAAACTCCCAATCAACTCTATCATAGGCTTTTGATAGGTCAAGTTTCATAAGGAACCCCTATTTCCTCGATTTCTCCAATGAATGAATATTCTCATGAACAACCATGATTGAGTCCAAAATTTGTCTCCCCAGCACAACCATTTTGTTGTGGGGAAATGAGATGCGAGAGGATCTTGAGAATCCTAGAAGTCATAACCTTAGATATAATCTTATACAATGTGTTACAAAGACTAATAGGTCTAAAGCTGTCAGTTGTGTTAGCTCCCATTTTTTTTGGTATCAGAGCTATGAAGGTGGAGTTGAGCTCTTTAAGTATAGTTTTAGAACCATAGCATTCTTTCATAGCACCACAAATATCTTCTCCAATAATTTCCCAAAAGTGTTGAAAGAAAAACATTTGAAATCCATCCGGCCCAGGATATTTTTCACCTTCAAAGGACTGGATAGCCTTGAAAATTTCCTCCTTCGAAGGAATAGATTTGAGAAAGAGATCATCCTTAGCCTCCAATAGCGTGGGAATGGAACTCAGCAAATAATTTTGATCATCATGATTGAGACCTTGTTCTCTAGTAAGGATCGAAGAAAAATGGCCCATCATATCTTTCCTTATCTCTTCCTCTTTATCAAGAGTGCCCCTTTTAGTAATCAAAGAGTTGATTCTATTCATAGCCTTGTGTTTCATTACTATTAAATAGAAGAATCTAGTGTTTCTGCCACCCACTTTGAGCCAAAGAGACCTGGATCTTTGTCTCCAAAATGTTTCCTCTTTAGATATGATATTATGGTAATCCACAAGGATAATATTTTCTTGTTTTCTAGTATCTTCAGTCAATCCTATACTCTATATCTTATCTTGAATTTCTTTAAGATCCATTTGAATTTTGCTTTTGGTTTGGAAGATATCACCAAAGACATCCTTATTCCAATGTCTAACTTTAGATTTGATATTAGCCATTTTTTTTGCCACCTGGAACATTGCCTTTCCTTCCACTTTAATACTCCACCACTCCTCTATTTTATTTCTAAAATCAAGGTGATTCAACCATATTTTCTCCATTCTAAAAGGAGTATTACCTTTTCCTCTAAAGGAATTAGCTATAAAGGGGATAGGAAAGTGATCCGACCCAATAGGAAAGTGAAAGAGAGCAAGAAAAATTAGCAATCCAACCATTAGAGATAAGGAATCTATCAAGCTTGACCTAAATGAGATCCCCTCCCACTCTCCTATTTGTCCAAGTAAAATCAATTCATTCTCTAGGTCAACATACAACAAATCTTCATTAGATATGAAATCCATAAAATCAACCCTACTGTCCACTTGGGTAATGTTCCCTCCTTTCTTATTAGCTTCTTTCAGGGGAGTATTGAAGTCTCCCATCATCATCCAGTTATCATCTGGGTAATCCTTTCTAAAGTCATGAATCCTTTTCTAGAGATTAAGATGACCAGTTTTAGTATTAGGGGCATACACATTAATCAGAGTCCAAGAAAAGTTATCCTTGATACTGCAAACTTTAAATGCCAGCAAGTTCTTGTCTTCTTTCAATAGAACACAAAAGAAGCTTATAGTATTCCAAAAAATGGCCAAACCTCCAGAAGCCCCATCAACATCACTATTGAACTTATCCCCATTCTTCAGCAAATTAATTTTAACAATCTTATCTTTAACCATTTTAGTTTCTTGAATAAGAAAAATATCAAGCTTAGAATCTCTAACTAGGTTCCTAATAACATCATGTTTATGAGGACTATTGAGACCTCTAATGTTCCAGGATAAAATTTTCATTAAAAATTTGGAGGACAGACCTGATCGATGGTGCATTGCCTACCATCCGCAATGTTCTATTTGGCTTCTTATTCTCTTTGATCCTTCTTAGAAGCTCTACCCCTTTCTCTTTTAGGTGTTCCCATATCTACCTTTTGTTGTTGACCTCTTTTCTTAACTCCTCTAGGTTTGATTTGACCCCCTTTTTTATTAGATTTATAAGTCAAGCCTCCATGTGTTGCCTTAGCATTATTTGTTCCTGATGTAGGGGTCAGATCCTTCAGGGTTTTGGATTGAGACCCTAAACCCGCACCAACAAGAAACCTATTATTCTTTTTTTCACACTAATCCAAGGACTTTTTTTTTTCTGCTTCCATATTTTTAGAGTCCTCATACTATTCCTTTGATCTATCATTATTTGAGTCAGGTTCTAACAAATTGCCATTCGATGCTTCACTACTGATTTGTTCTAGAACATACTGAGTTTCAGAAACCTTTTATGGAATTTGGTAGTTCATCCTTTCTTCTGAAATATACAAGCTATCCTCAACCCTTGAAGCCATCAAAGGTTCAATCTCAAAAGAGGTTTCATGAGTTTCCTCAAAAGAGGTAATCGAGGTATTATTTTCCTATATTTTATTTTCTTCCGAAGGGGATCCTACTTCTTAGGCCCTTCTATTTCTTTTGATGCTTTTGGTTGGTCCACCTACTGTTCATCTGAGTTTAGGTTTGTGCTCTTATTCTCTAGGAGATTTTTCATTTCTCCTTTTTCCTTCCTCCATTCCCACTTCTTTGACATTTTAGACTCTTGGTCTTTCTTCTCTGTATCTTTCTTTAAGGGACAAAGTTTTGCCCAATGACCTGCTTTTCTACAAGTTAGACACACAAAAGGGGTGGATTCATATTCTATTTCTTAGGTCCATTTACCCACTTTTAAATTCAGATTAATGACTTGAGGTAGGTCAGTATCATGCTGGATATTGACACATATCCTCGCATACACTTGTCTAGTTCAGGCTATAGTCATCGGATCAATAGTTAGTAGTTCACCAAAAGGCTCAGCCATCACCACCAATATATCCTCATTCCAATACTCAAGAGGGAGACCTAGAAGTCTAACCCAAATGGGAGTAGAGACAAGAAATTCTCATTGTAATCTAGATTTGTTGTCCATTTTTACAAGGATAAAGAAGATTTACCCCACATTCAAGGTCCTTCCGTCAACACTTTTGAAAGATCCTCCCCATTAGAGAATAAAAAGGAGAAAAAACCTTTTGGCATAGCAGCAACATCCACCTATCCTTTGAGCATCCATTTTTGAAGCGTAAACTCTCACCAGATCTATATTTTGCCTAGGACCCGTAAACATTCCTATCAAAGTTGAGGCCATTCTAGAAATAGTATGATCTATAATTTGATCAGGAATATTCAAACCTATCACACCTTTATTAAGATCTGAAGCTATATCAATTTTTGGGAAGGAAGATTTCCCTGACGGTTTAACCCCAAAAAGACAACTCCATTTACCCTTACCTCGTAATGAGTTCCCCCCATGTGATAGTTCTTCTGACTATTTCATTAACCCTTTATTTTTCTCAGAAGGACCAGCTTTTTCCCCTTTTTCTTCCTCTAGTCCCAAGATAGGTCCACTGTCCTTACTCAGATGGGCCAAACTAGACCCACCAGCTCTTTCCCCATCATCTGGCATGGGGCAAATAGTCTTTTCTTCTGTTTCTTTCTCAATGACCTCCACATATCCTGGTATAGGAATAGAATCTTCCTCCCAACCAAGATCACCCTACTTCCCCTCCTTCCAGGAATTCAATTTCTTTTTCCTGCTCTATCACTCTCTCCTCCTCTCTCTCACTCCCTCTCCATTGAATTTAGTAATTTTTGAATGACATATAATAAGGTTGTTACTGTTAGGATTAGTAGACATAAATTTAACAATTACATGCAAATATAACCAATATTAGAAAATAATAAACCACACAGAAGAGAACACAATACACAAAGATTTAATGTGGTTCACCCAATCCCTGGGCTACGTCCACCAATAGCAAGTTAAATATTCTTATTATCTAGTGATTATAACTTGATTAAAATCCATAATCCCTTTCAGCTCAATACCACTACAAGAAGCTACTAAAATACATACATAATGAAATCCCTAACCCTAATCCATTTTTATGCAAGCCTTTTTTTTTTTTGCTTTAGGGTTAGAATCAGTTACAACATGTCAGCCAAAAAATAGCTCCCAAAAAAATTTCTTGGGGGCTACCCCCTGAACCCCCACTCAAGGCCCATGCTGACCCGACGCAAAACCCCAGCAAAGATACATGGAAAGTGTACAGTACTTCCCTAATTAGTCACCATAGACTAGCAATCTTCCCACTTGGTGACTGATTAGGCCCCACACTAAATAACAATCTCCCACTTGGAGACTGATCCTATAGCAATACCGCTACCACATGAGGTTCCCACTAGATCAAACCACCCTAAACTCAACTATTCCTTTATTTTGTTCAGTCCATAAGACCAACCGAAGATGAACTCTGAACATGAGTTCAGCTTCTCCCTTGTTACTACCTTTGTAAACATATCTATAGGATTATCATATGTATGTATCTTTTCCAACTTTTATCATCCATCATCCAAAACTAATTGAATGAAATGGTACTGTAATTGTATGTGTTTTATCTTTGAATGGAGAGAACTCTTGTCAAGATGAATGGAACTCTGGCTATCTGTTAACAAATAATTATCCATCTGTGGGTGTCCCAATTCCTCCATGAAGAATTGAAGCCGTATCATCTCCTTGGTTTCCTATGTAGCGGCAACATACTCTACCTCGGTAGTGGATAAAGCATTCACCCTCTGTAACTGAGAGATCCAACCCACTATTTTCCCACCAATAGTAAATACATATCATGTAGTACTCCACCTAGTATCAATATCCCTTTCCAAATATGAGTCAACATAGCCTTGTAAATCAGTAGTAGAGTCCCCAAAATGTAAACATTTACTAGATGTTCCTCTCAAATATTTGAGAATCCATTTGAATGAATTCCAATGGTCAATCCTAGGATGAATCATATACCTGCTAACAACTCCCACTACATGTGCAATATCTGGTTGAGTACACATCATAGTATACATTAAACTTCCTACAGCTAAAGAATAAGGTACCTTGGACATTTTAGTCTCCCCTTCTGGTGTCTTTGGACACATCTCCCGAGTCAAGTTCAAATGACTAGACAAAGGTGTGATGGTAGCTTTGGCATTCTCCATAGAGAAATGTTGCAACACCTTCTCAATATAACAAGCCTGGGATAGAGTCAATTTTGTGTGCTTCCTATCTCTTCATATTTTCATACTAAGGATTTGTTTTATTGCCCCCAAATCCTTCATAGAAAATGAGTGTGCTACCTATATTTACAATCCCTTAATGTGATTCATGTTAGACCTAGCTACAAGCATATCATCAACATATAAACATAAAATAATGTAGCTATCATCATCTAACCTCTTAAAATAAACACAATGGTCTAAATGAAACCTAGTATAACTGTGCTCATGCATAAAACTGTCAAATTTAAGATATCATTTCTAAGGTTTTTTCTTCAAGCCATATAAACTTTTCTTCAATCTACACACTAAGTGCTGCTTACCTTTGACCTCAAATCCATGTGGTTGTTCCATATATATTTCTTCATCTAAATCACCATGAAGAATTTTTTTTTAACATCAAGCATCTCTAAATGCAAATCTTCAGTAGCTACAATACTTAAAACAGTATGAATAGAAGTCATTTTAACAACTAGAGAAAATATCTCATCAAAATCAATGCCCTTTGTTTGTGAAAATGATTTTACAACTAACCTGGCTTTAAATCTTTTCTTACCTCCATCCTCTTCTTTCAACCTTGTATACACCTAAAAATGGCTTCATTAATTAATTAACTATTTATTATTTAATTATTATTGACTTGATAAATTAATTAAATATTTATTATTTAATTAATATTTGTTTCCTCTATTTATTAAGTAAATTATTCAATTTATTTAATAAATTCACTGTAGTCTAATTCTATATCCTAAGTCTTCTAAAAAGTCTATTAAAGTGATTTAATTAAATACACAATCACCTAAATATGACTAAATCCCCTAGTCCACTTCATCCACCTAGTCACCTGACACATCACCTTGGCTAAGATAAATAATTATTATTAATTATTTATTCATATTTATCCTCACCCACACATGTCCTATTCTTAAGGGCTATGTGGCCTCATAGGACTTGGTCTCATGACCACTTGTCCTCTCAACAACCAAGTCAAGAGACATTCCCTATTCCTAAGGGGCTTCTCAAGCCACCTCTAAGGGTCAAGGGTGACTCATAGGACACTTGTGCAAAGAGTCCTCATGAGGAAAAGGTCTCTCCCTCTTTCTCTCTCTGGTCTTTGTGAGACACTTGACATGTGTCTTTCCCTTCCACCTTCTTCTCCTCCATGTCAATGTGAGAGGAACATCATCCCTATTCTTTCTCTCACATTCCAACTACATCTCCCTTTCTCTTAACTCCTTCAACCAAGTCAATTTTAGCCCTAGGATCTTCCACCATTCATTCTCAACTGTAGGATTCTGCCACCTAGGCCTAGATCCTCCAAAACTCTATAAAAGGAGCCTCATTTTCCATTTGAAAGCTAATAGGTATTTTTGAGAACAAGCATTCAAGCATCCAAGGAATCAAGCATCCAAGAAATCAAGCATCCAAGCATCTATATTATCATCCCATCATTTGCATTTCATCCACCATATTTGCATAATCAAGTTTTAATTGTGCACTCATTTCATTCAATCTCCACACTTTGGGATCATCTTGGGAAAGAGCTTCATTTGGAAATCTGAGAGCTCAACATCTTCAAGAAATCAAAGCTAGGAGGACAATGGAGACAAGCTGCATTTCTAGGTGAAGGTAAATTGTTAATTTGGTTTCATTTGTTATTTCATTCTTCATTGTAGTTTGCTTATTAGATAGATTTATTAACCATTTTATTAGTTAATTCATCATTTAGAATAGTATCCAACTAATTTGCATACATTTTTGGCACTAGAAGGAGGGCCCATCTGGGCTTTTCACTTTCAGTTTTTAGTTTTCCGTGTGCAGGTTTTTCTACAAGTTTTTTTTTGCGCATTCGTCCATGATTCCTGCGCATCTGTTCATTTTCGCTACGCATCCATTCTCTGGCATAAAATTTTCATTTGTTTTCCTCTCTACTATAATTGCTGTGCATTTGTCTGCTGTTCTTGCGCATTTATTCATTTTCATTGCGCATCCATAGTAACTGCGCATACATTCCACAGGCTGCGCATACATCATTCCTGCGCATACATCCATACTTACCGCGCATATATCACACTATTCTGCACATTTATCAGTTTCTGTAGAAAAATTCAATTTTCTGTTAGATTTGTTTTTAGCTAACATTTTGACGAGTGTCTGTTCATTCTGGTAGTTTTTTTAGGCTGTTTTGCAGGATGTAATTTTTTTGAAGACCCCATTGCTAAAAACATTTTTCTAACAATTTGATTTGCAGATTGCCAAGGGGTTTGCAAAATAGACTATAATCTCATTTGGGCTTAAAATATGACATGTTTTTGCTTTGTGTGTTTTCCTTAGCATAGATTCACGTGTCTGTTGTGTTTTGCTTAATAGCATAATTGTAATCCCAAAATTATAACAACGTATCCTCTCCCCTCGCCATTCATGGATCTTGGGTGTAAGAGAAATTCTTATAATTTTTAGAGGGCGGTCTTTGGTGGGAAAAGAGGTACTCACCCCAAAGAATGACCCAACCGGTAACAGGCTAAAGCCAAGGCCTTCCAAACCGGTATATAAAAAATGCTAGTGTGATTAGTCTCACATTAGACAGGTGTGAATTTGTTGTGGCAACCAAAATCTCCTCCAGTACCCCAGTGGTGCATTAAAGTCCTACTTAGTAGAGGTGAAAGCCTTTCTTTGAAAGGATTGGGAGAGCCCCCTTAATTGGGAAAATGACTTGATCACAACCACCTGAATGGATGTCCTTATTAACAACTTTTGTTTAGTGGCCAAAAACCTTCTGTCTACTGGCTCAAGGAGTCACCCAAGCTCGTGAAGACACCCCACATTACTCATGGTTCATAGTAGAGATAGCAGTTCTTTGGGAAGTAATGACCCATTGAATTCGAAACTTGGTGTGCCTGAGAAGTGAGTGCACTGTAAGGAGGAGCCCGTGCCTCCAAGTTCCTAGGCTATCCGCTGTGGATTTGCGTGGCTGGATTTTATTATCCTAGTGGGGATTCAGCAGATATCGTCCTTGCTAACCTTAGGATTGTAAGTGTGTTTGTGCATTCATACTAGATTAAATTAGATCAAAATCATCTTTGTCTTGCCTGTGTGTGTTTATGCATTTTTACTTTGCCAAAAACCAAAAAACATCAGAAAAACTAAAACAAAAAAAATTCCCTATCATCAAAACAGCAAAATCATCAAAAATTTGACAACCTGCGCATACATTCAAAATTTCCGTGCATACGATTCAAGTTACTGCGCATTTGAATTTATCAGTGCGCATCTATCAAAATTTGCTGCGCATTTGTTTCATTTTACTGCGCATATATTACACTGTCCTGCGCATTTGTTGCTACGCATTTACAACAGAGAGCATTTCCATAGGCTTTTGGATTTTCAAAATCACTTTTTCAAATACCCATTTTCATCTTCAATAAGATTCTGGAAAAATAGTTACGTTACATAGACCTCTAATTTCTAATTTGACCACTTTCATCACTTTTCATCATCATTCCTTCCTCAAGAGTCAACAAATCATTTTCTTCCAATCTTAAAATTTTCAGTGTGGTGTTGAAGATTTACCTTATCTATCAGACTTTGATCTTGGTGAGCTTATCATATCAGGATATATCATCCTTAACCATCAAGCTTACTTAGATTATTGTTTCTTGACCCCAATTTTCAATACTTATCATATCTTTTCTACCAATCATTCTCCATATATTTTTATCAAGAATCTTTCTTTTCCGTAATCAATTTCATCCGTTTTATGGTTCAAACTCGATCTCAGAAACTCAAACAACCTACTAATCTAGAATCCCTAGACAAAATGGAAGGCAATAATAACAATGATGAGAATCCTTGGCCCAAACAGCCTCCTAAGAAAGCTAATCCTCTCACATTTGATGACGAACCTACTGATGAGGAACTTAGGGATGCTGCACAAGATCCTAAATTTTTACAAGTCATGGAACGACTTATAGGCTTGGATAAAGAGATGTATTTCCTCATGCTTGCTCAACAAGGAGCTAAGTTACCAAGTGATTTTGATGTTACCAATCTTAGAGAACCAACTCCTACACAAAATCAAGATATCCTTAAATGTTCTCAAGATCCTCATGGAGCAAAGGAAATCAATCAACAATCCAATGCTTCTCAAATCAATCAACAATCCAATGCGTCCCATAGTGATCAAAAACAAAATGTTTTTCAAAATAATTAGCAATCCAATGATCCTCCACATACTCAACAGTGTAATGTTTCCCAAAACTCGCAAGGAAACACATTATCTTTGGATCCCGTCCTACAACAAATCCAGATGCTTCAACAACAAATTCATGATATTCAAACTGGATCATCAACTAAGAAGTATTCTTTGGATGATATATGTCCTTATCCTTTTGATAAGAATTTAGTGATGATTCCATTCCCTCCTCATTTTGAGATACCAAAATTTGACAAATACAAAGGGAATTTGGATCCCCAAGACCATATTCGTGAGTTTTGTGCTGCTTGTATTGAAGTCGCTCACAATGACACTTATCTTATGTGACTATTTCCGTGAAGTTTAGGAGGACAAGCCATGGAATGGTTCTCCAAACTTCCCCTGGGCATCAAATCTTTCAGTGAGCTTCTTGACAAATTTGTGACTCATTATTCATATAACATCAAACATGAGGTCACTATGCTTGATCTTTCCAATGCACATCAAAAGAATGGAGAACCTTTCCTTACTTTTTTGCAAAGATGGCGTCAATTGTTTTCTAAATATCCACAAACAATTCCTAAACAAGAAAAGATGGATATTTTTGTGCATAACCTTACACCAGAAATGAGTTATAGGTTACAATTGCAATGTCCACCAAATTTCAATAAGCTCATAGAAAATGGTATCAAGATTGAGGAAGCCATGGTCCGAAAAGGTGAGATAAAACTTTATTCCAAAGACAATGATGGATCCTCAAATTCCAATTCCAACACTTATAACTCCAATTCCAACAATGACAAATTGAAATATTGGAATAAAAACAAAAACATTGTCAATGACGGAATTGTTGATAATCATAATGTCCAACCAACAAAACCTCTTCTAAATCTCACAAGTACGACCAACGCTACTCAAGCTACATACAACAATCAATCGGCAAGTCAAAATACCACCAAAGATTCACCTAAACCAAGATTTCCTTTTATCTCACCTCGAAGAAACTTTACTCCTTTAGGGGAATCTCTCGAATCAGCATTACGAAAGTTAATCACCAAGAAACTCATCACACTTCCTGAACTGAAAGATTATGAACCTAGAGTGAAGCCTTCTTGGTGGAATGGAAATGATTATTGTGAATTCCACAGAGGAAAAGGACATATAACTAATGAGTGTCAAAGACTTAAAAATGTGATCCAAGACTTAATCAAAAGTGGTGAAATTAGTGTTGACGGACATGTCTTGAATAAATCACATACGACATTCAAAGATCCACTTCCTGAGCATGAAAAGGGAGGTTCTTCCAACAATAAGGGTGACAACCAAGCCAATTATAATAACACACCCTATAGATATGTTGGTAACATTTCTGACCATCATCCTTCTGCATATTATGCCAATATTATTACCATAAAGGGAAAATCAGAGAGTCAACCAATCCATGCTACTACTCGTGCTCAAGCCAAGGTTACTCTCCAAGGAGTCTAGTCTAAACCAAACACTACTCACAAAAAGTCCGTTTATGTTCCAAAGTCCATACCCAATACTTCCAACCAGTACAATCTTTTGGAAGAGCTCAAAAAGACACCGGCCCAGATATCCATCTTAGAGCTTTTGCATCTTTCTCCATCTCACAAAGATATCCTTGAAAAAGCTCTCTTAGAGACCCAGGTTCCAACAACTCTAGATCCTAATCAATTTCAAGCTATGGTAGGCCATTTAACGACCCCACACTATTTGTCCTTTACTGAAAATGATGATTTAGCCATTACCCAACCTCATAATGCTCCTTTACATATCGAAGTCCTTGTCCAAAATCACAAGATTAAAAGAGTATTAATAGATGGGGGAGCTGGCTTGAATATTTGCACGTTAAAGTTGGTCCTTGCATTGGGATTTTCTGAAAATGCCATTGATCCAAAAAAGAAAATCACAATAAAAGCCTATGATGAGGAAGAGCGATCATCCAAGGGGTCCGTTGTTCTTCCAATTAGAATCGGTCCTATTGTCAAAGATGTCTCTTGTCAAGTCCTGGACATGGATCTTGCTTATAATATTCTTTTGGGAAGACCATGGATTCATTCCATGCAAGCTGTGCCATCAACTTATCATCAATGTATAAAATTTCCTCACAATGGTCAGGAGATCACTGTCAAAGGAGATTCCAATCCTTTTCAATATTGTAGCAATGTGCAGATTTCTGATTCTTTGGTTCCCAATAATCATACTAGATCTTCTACAACTACACTTGGAGACCCTAGTAATATAGCATCAACTTCTAAATCAGATGGGATCAAGATAGATATCAAAGAAAGAAGTATGGGAGAATATACTTTAGGTCAAACTCTTTGCATCACTGAGTTACCTTTATCTCCTAAATCATATGGTAGGTCTTTGATCACTAAACAACAATCAGAACCCCCTTCCACACTTGTTTATAACACATTTATAAGTGGGGGCACAATATCCAAAGAGGTAGCTGAGCGTAATGCAAATTATTGGCTTAAGACACATCAAATTGAAGATGATATTAAACATGATTATATATCACCTGATGTCTATGGAAAAGGGTATACTTTGCTACAAAAGATGGGATATCAAGGTGCTGGACCTCTAGGGTTACAAAGAGAAGGTGTTATAAAACCAATTTTGCAAAATCCTAATTATCAACGAGACACTACAGGATTAGGATATAAGGGAGAATGATCACAAGAAACAAAAGGAAAAGGAAAAATGCCACCTTTTCATGAGACATCTAAAGCTCCTACCTTACAATTCAGAAAGCATGGCATGTATGTAGATCCAGAAAAACAAAGGATAGCTCAAAGAATCATTGATAGACTTGAGGATAATGATGATTCTGATTATGAATGGGATTCCTTATCTGATGGTATTGAAGAAATAGGAGTTGATGTTGTCCATCAATATAGTAACAATTACCATGAGGGTGAGAATTCAATGAGTGACTCACTAGGATTGGTCCCACGTAATACTACTCATGTTGATCATGAGAAAAGTGAGTGTTATCTTGTGATAGGTAATTCAGATGAGAGTATGGAAATAGACCTCACTGATACTATCATAAACCTTGACAACTTTTCTGTCAATACCATCTCTGCATTTGAAACCAACCCAAATGATCCAATGCCCCTTGTCCATCCTGACCTTATTGATTGGGATTCTCCCGATCACCCAGAACTTGATGTTTTCCATAATGATGATGCAATCATTGACTATCTTGGTATCAGGGATCATTTACCACCAGGGGATCACAAGTTAGGATTTCCAATAGAACTCAATGACATGGCCTATTTTGGAGAGAGTGCCAATCCTTTCAGTCATAAAAATATAAAAATAATCAGTAGATCTAATGGTGAAAACCACTCAGTGGCAGTATTAGATCCAAAAATAGTAAAAAGAAAAGACGCATCTGATGGTGAAAACCTCTCTGAGGCACCTGATGATGGAAGGATTGACACTCTTCCAAACTATCTAGATCGAGAGCAATCTGCCATTCTTATAGAACCGACAGTACCACTTAATATTGGAACAGAGGAGTCTCCACGCATCCTCAAGGTAGCAGCATCCTTGATAGAATCAGAGAAAGAAGCTTTTGCAAAATTCTTCAGAGAATGACAAATCAACTTCGCTTGGTCCTACGCTGATATGCCTAGTTTGGACCCCAATCTCATTATGCATCATTTATCTATCAAACCAGGTGTAAAACCAGTTAAGCAGAAGCTCCGCAAAATGCATCCTCACATTGCTCTAATGGTGAAAGCAGAATTGAAAAAGCTCCTAGATGTTGGATTCATTCGAGCTATTGATTATGCTGAGTGGATTTCAAATATTGTCCCAGTTTCAAAACCAGACAAGTCTATCAGGATTTGTATTGATTTTCGAGATCTAAATAAAGCTTTTCCTAAAGATGACTTCCCTTTGCCAAAAATTGATATGATTGTTGACCTAACAGCTAGGCATGAGATGTTATCATTAATGGATGGATTTTCTGGCTATAACCAAATCAAGATTGCATCGGAAGATCAGGAAAAAATTGCTTTTACTTGTCCATGGGGTACATACTGCTAGAATGTAATGCCTTTTGGCCTCAAAAATGCTAGAGCAACTTACCAAAGAGCCATGACCACGATCTTCCATGACATGATGCATACCATCATGGAAGATTATGTTGATGACATTTTAGCAAAATCCAAAGACAAAGTTGGTCATTTGAGAGTGTTAGATAAAATATTCACCCGGATGGAAAAATATCAGATTCAACTCAATCCAAAGAAATGTGCATTCGGGGTCACATCTGGCAAACTATTAGGGTACATTGTCTCAGCTAAAGGAATCGAAGTAGATCTAGAAAAGGTTAAAGCAATATTGGAGATGGCTTCCCCCACTAACATCAGTCAGCTAAGATCTTTACAGGGGCGTCTTCAATCAATCCGAAGATTTGTTTCTCAATTAGCAGATCGCAGTCATCCTTTTCAACATTTGCTGCATAAAAATATCTTATTCCAATGGGATGATAAGTGTGAGGAAGCTTTCAATAAAATCAAGTAGTATCTAGCGAATCCTCCAACTCTAATGTCACCAATTCCAGGCAAGCCACTCTTGCTTTACATTTCAACAACGACAGCCTCACTAGGTGCTCTTCTTGCTCAGCAAGATCATGAAGGAAAAGAAAAAACCATTTACTACATCAGTCGCACTCTACTGGGATATGAGTTAAATTATTCCCCTATTGAAAGAGCATGTCTGGCTGTTGTCTTTGCTTCATAGAAATGGTGACATTACATGTTGTCACATTCTACTCAGCTTATTGCAAAGATTGATCCTTTAAAGTATTTGTTAAGCAAGACTACATTAACAGGCAGGTTGGCTAAGTGGGTCATGCTGCTTAGTGAGTTTGATATTGAATATATAGATAGGAAGGCTATCAAAGGTCAAGTGATTGCAGATCAACTAGCTGATGCTCCATTAACGGATGACCAACCTATACACATAGAGTTTCCTGATGCTCATATCTTAGCTTTGTCCACACAAACATGGAAATTATACTTTAATGGCTCATACACTCAACATGGTTCAGGAGCTGGTATACTTTTTATCACGCCACAAGGATACACTATTCTAAAATCTTTCAAGTTGTTATTTCCTTGCACTAATAATGTGGCAGAATATGAGGCTTTGTTGATTGGGTTAAAAATGGCTTTACAATGGAATGTATCTGAAATAAATGTCTACGGAGATTCTCAGTTGATTGTTAACCAGGTTAATGATGATTACCAGACCAAAGATGATAAGTTATTGCCATATAAACGTATGGTTGATGACTTTAAAAAGTATTTCTCTGTCATCACTTTTGAGCAGATTCCTCGGCATGAAAACAAGGCTATTGATGCCATGGCAACGATTGCTTCTTTATTTGATATCGAAGATACCAAGGCCCGTTTTGAGTTCTTGGTGGAATCCCTGACTTGTCCTTCATATGATGACCCTGATACGAGTATTATATGTCATCTGATTGGACATGACTCCCCAACCTATGGAAAGATCTATTCTTACCTCAAAGATAACACTTTACCTCCCGACCTATCCCGCAATCAAAAATGAACTTTTCTCCGCCAAACCTCCCACTATATTTTACTATCCGACACCCTTTATCAGTGAGGTTTTGACAGTACTCTCCTGTGATGTCTCGAACATGATGAAGCTCAACTTTCATTATGAGATGTACATCAAGGTATTTGTGGGACACATTCGAGTGGTCCCTCTTTGGCTAAGAAACTCATGCGTATGGGTTATTATTGGCCTACCATGGAAGCAGATTCCTTTCATTTTGCTAGGGCATGTAAGAAATGTCAGATACATGGAAACCTTATCCATGCTCCAGCACAAGAGTTACATCCTTTTACAACTACTTTGCCATTTAGGCGATGGGGACTCGACCTCGTGGGCACTATCAATCCTCCCTCTTCCAATGGTCACAAATGGATCCTCACTGCCATAGAATACTTCACTAAATGGATTGAGGCCGTTCCATTGATTACCGCCACAGGGAAACAAATATCCATGTTTATCTTAAACTATATCATCTACAGATATGGTATACCTATGTATCTCATTACTGATCATGGGAAATAGTTCCAAAATCAGGACATGGATGAACTGTGCGCCAAATTCCACATTACCCACAACTATTCCACCATCTACTATCCTCAAGGAAATGGCCAAGCTGAGGCGTCAAACAAAACAATTGTTAAAATCCTACAAAAGACTATCAATGACGCTAGCCGTGATTGGCATCTTCAACTTAATCCTGCCTTATGGGCTTACCGCACCTCCATCCGTACTCCTACTAGAGCCACTCCATACTCCCTTGTTTATGGATCTGAAGCAGTCCTGCCCCTCGAGGTCAAGTTGCCTTCACTTCGTGTTACTCTTAAAGATTTAATTCCCGATGAAGAGTATAGAGTTGCACGCTTGACTGAATTGGAACTCCTAGATGAACGCCGTCAGCACGCGTATGATCATTTGAAAGTTTATCAGCAGCGTTTGTCCCGTCAGTACAATAGCAAGGTAAAGATCAGAGACTTTCAGTTGGGTGACTTAGTCCTTCAAGAAAATCCAAAGAATCAACAACACCGTGAAAAGAAGGGTAAGTTCAAACCTAATCGGTTAGGACCATTTGTGATCACATCAGTCTATGGTTCTAGAGCTTACCAGTTATCTACACCTGAAGGGGATCCCTTGGATGAGCCTCTTAATAGTATCCATCTCAAGAAGTTTTATCCTTGAAATCCCAATGCAAGGGGCATGTATATAGGCTGTAAATATATTCTGTAAATAAATAAATAAATAAATTTTAAAAAAATCACAAAATCAAAAGAAAAACTGCAATAAAAGCATATGGTGAAAACCTGGAAACAGGCGCTATATGTGACAAGTTGGCTCCTTTATCTATTAGGCTTCTTTTCATGTGTCCATTCATTGTATATATCCACAATAAAATGGTTCATCAGTCCTCATCCCCACCATGTATATATCATAATAAAATGGCCAGTTCATGAGACCATTCCTTGTATTTATCCATAATAGAATCCGATCATAGCTTGATCTTTTGATAGGGTCTTCATCCTAGTCTTGTTGTGTCTTTCTTCATCCATAATAAGTCAGTCCATCACCTAGCTGGGGGCATGTCCTTGACCTAATTTGGGAAGTGGATCTATGATAGTCGTGACTCTTAGAGGACATAATGGAGTTATTTTCACCAGGCAAGCAGACACAATCAAATGTCCTTTTACAATGATATCTTCATGCTGAATCCAAATCTATGATCTATTCTTCAACACATGACCACTTATCTATATATCTTGACTATACATCATCACTTGAATTGATCAACATGTCCCACATCAATCTTTTTGGCAAAAGAAATGTATATTCATGACAGGCATGTTAGACTGGTTTGTTGTAGATTATGCATTCATATCTGGATTTCATTGTTATCATGTTTCCTATGCTATTCCGGGATATCTTTTGACATGAGTTTGAAACTCCCATATGTCATTGATTAGAATAGCTGGGATGGAGCATGGTATTTTCTTTGATTGCTGTTTGAGGGGTATTTTCTGATGAAATCAAAGGATCCAATAATTTGGGGTGTCTGTGTGTAAGTGCCTTCATCCATTTCATAGTATGAACAACATAAACATCATGTTGCTCTGCAAATACTATTTATCGTGATACACCATCGCATACCTCGACTCCAAATATTTGTTCATTGATTGAGGGGGAAATATTCCTTGTCTGTTACGCAAACGAAACTCAGGTCATCTCGGTTCAATTATACCTAGATGCTTGTCAAGTTTGCAATATTAAACTCCATGCAAAAAGTGCTCAGGTCATCCTGGTTTAATTATACCATGATGCTTGCATTTTCTTGCAACATAACGAGCTCAATGATGAAAATCAAATTTCAGTTATTATGAAGTTCTAAGATGTTACATGAAGTTGTGGAGATACTCATTTCATATTTCATTTTGCATTGCATTTATACCATTTCCTAGA
This sequence comes from Chamaecyparis obtusa, assembly GCA_027943335.1. NCBI lineage: Eukaryota > Viridiplantae > Streptophyta > Pinopsida > Cupressales > Cupressaceae > Chamaecyparis > Chamaecyparis obtusa. Next base: position 343,601 of record BSBK01000136.1, on the reverse strand, counting down.
TTTGCATATCAGTGCTCCTTTTATAGGGATTTATAGGTTACCTTTCTTATTAGGTTATCTATTTTCTTAGTCTATTCTTCTTGTGTCAGATACATTGTTATTTAAGTTGAGGACATTTGAACAAACCACACATATTATGACTTTTTGCATTTAACACTTAAATCATTTAGAGACATAATTTATCTTCATTAGGAGTGTTCATTTATATATAATTTGATCATAAAACATAGCTATCATTTCATCTCATTTTCTTTTATCATGTTATCCGTTACTACATTTACATTATCTTAGATACATTATCATTTATTACATTACATATCATTTGCATTATATCATTTATTTATTATTCATTATCCACATTATTCATCACAAATATTGCATTGATAGTCACATAGCATTAACAAATTTGTTTAAGACGTGCATTTATGTCACCATCATATGATTATTAACCATTAAGCATCAATAAAATCAAAACATACATATAAATCATTTTGCATTCTAAGACATACATTTTATGCATCTAAAAGTACATCATCACATCCTTCATATGTCAGTACGCACATGTATATAAATCATCAAAGTAAATCATGATAGAACTGCATCACATACAATCCATAAAACAACAAAAATATCCGAATGTCCAATGATATAAATCAATAACAATGTGTCTATAGTCAATGTGTCTGTCAAGTCAAAATATAATAATACAATGAATCATAATGATACAATAGTGTATACAATGATCTCTCACAAATCTATGAACCACTGCCTCCAGACTCTGTATGTCACTGTCTACGGGATGCAATGTGGCCCTATGCTGCTGCACTCCCTAATGCTAAGGATCCACCCTGACCTCCTGAACCTGTCGGTGCTCTAGGAGGATGTGATGATACCCCTCCACTGCCAGCTGGTGCCTGTCGCTCATATGCAGCTAATCTGATGCCAACTAAGCTCTCTCTATAGCTCTCGATCCACTGATCTCTTGAGACTACCTGTCTGTATGCCTCTCGCCAGTAGGATATTTCCTTCCCAGCATGAATCATGGCTCTCATGATATCCCCATGGGGACCTAGGTCCTCTGTCCTCTGTAGCTCATCTAGCAGCATCTCTGACTCCCCGAGTCTGTCCACAGCTGAATCTCTCTCTGCCCGCAGCACATCCATCTGTCTGCCCATCCTCTCAATTTGTCTCTCCAAACCTGGAACTCGGTCTTCCTCTACCTGGATAACTGCTAGTCGAACTAGCAATGCATCAATATCAGGCTCCTCCTCCGTAGCATCTCTATGTAAATAGGGATCCTATCCCCCGATGTCCATGTCTGCCTGCTCAGCCTATGCCTGTATATCTGGCATCTCCACCTCTGGCTCATCCTTTCTGCCACCCTGAGCCACATCAACCTGTGCCTGCCCCTATGCCTGTGCCTGTGTCTGTACTACAGCCACTGGTCTCTATACCTACATGACTGGTACCTGTAATGGTGCTCCTACAGCTAGCTGTGCTGGCTGTGCTAGCGGCTGTCTCTGCCCCTATCCCCTCTGCCTCACTCCACCTCCTCTCATCCGTGGGCCAACTCTCCCACCATCTCCACCACCTCCATCTCCACCTCCATCTCCTCCTCCATCTCCTCTCCCTCGTCCCCTCCTATCTCGACCTCGCTGCCTCCCCTGACGTCTGTCTGCTGGATCTCTCTCTGGAGTTCTCACTGCTAGATCTGTAATCCGTGGCACAGGATGATCTCTCAAAAATTGCTCTAAATCCGCAATCATCCTAGGGTCAACCACTATCTGTCTCATGGACCATGCCTGGTATGGTGCATCTAAAAACTCCTACCGCGCAACATCAAATGATGCCATGGGCCCCCAATCCCGTCTCTCCTGATGTGTCCGTGCAAACTCGGTCACTCCCTAGGGCATACCCTGTATCCTACCAAACTGTCACAGAACCCGGCTAACCAGTTGTCTCTCAATAATAAAGGGCATCCGCCCTATTAGCCATCATGCCTCAAAATAAAAACCAAGCTACCGCTCATCATCCCATGGCTCGCACCCTAAGTAGGGTCTCCATGTCACTGTGTCTAATGTGTCAAAAGTGTAGCGCCAAAACTTTAAATGTCCCAGTTTTACCTGAGACAAAACTAAGGAGTACAAATAAATATAGGGCTGCCCTGCACGCTAGAACTGAATCACCAATGGTCTGGTCACTGCAATGTGCTCCCATGCCCAAACATGGACCAGTGTCACCCCTGCTGATAGAGATGCACTCCCGTGGTACACCACCTGATGTAAATCATGGTATAAGTGTGCTAATAAACACACACCCCAAGCAAATCAGTTCCCCTCCATCACCCGCTGTAATGTTTGGCCCCACCCAACTAAAAATCCATGTGACCTCCGATCCGGGCATACGAATCCCCCAATAGTGCCTGCTAGAACCACTGGAAGAGGGTCATACATGTCAACCATCTCCTCCCAGCTAATCTCCCCATCCTCTATGTCATCATCTCTAAAGATGGCTCTGCACTCTGTGACTCTGCCATGTCGATCATATTGCACTAACTCTCCTGTGATGGGAAGCCGGAGGATGTAATATACATCCTCTAGTGTCACTGTCATCTCCCCTGTCGGAAGATGTAAAGTACTCATCTCTGAGTGCCATCTCTCAGCTGATGCGGTCATCATGCTTAGATTCACCCAAATCTCAGACATGTAAATCACATGGTACAGTCTCGATGCTCCTATCACCAGTCTCTCTGTCTCCGATAATGCTGGTCTCAGGTTCTGCGTGACGGGATATCTCTCCCGTGACATCAGAACATTTGTGATATCCTCCTATTCAAGTCAACAACAATCAACCTATCAGGTTTCGATAAACTGATCTATCAATCTATCTATCCTATCATATCATATCAATTTCAAACATGTTTATCACGTGTTTCAACAGATGATTCTATCAATTGTCTATTTCAGACTGGCTAACTAGCGAACATGCTACGATGTTGCCAATCTTGATCAAATCGATCACAATCAACCGCCGACAGATAAAATTGGCTTATCGACATCAAGTTTGACCTAATTGACTATCTATTATGACCAACTTCTACCACCTAAACATATGCGCAGCATTGAAACATGCATGTGCAACTTTCTTTCACCTTTGCGCAGGTTTTTACCGATGCGCAGTCTTCTTCCACATTTGCGCAACATTTATCAGCATTTGCGCAGTTTTATACATATGCGCACTTTTAATGACCATTTGCGCAGTTTTTCCTAACACATGCGCAATAAGTATATATGTGCACTTTTATTATATGTTTGCGCAGCATTGCCATAATCCTAGTATGAATGCACACATTTCCATAACGAATGCGCATAAACTTTGATTTTCTGCGCAAACATCCATAGTTGCTGTGCATTGATGCGTCGAAACTGCACATTCATCCTACTCTTAGAAAAAATAAAATTCCTAATCTAATCTATCATTTGATCTACCCTAAACATGTTCTCAATCTAATCTAACATGCATCAAATCATAGAAATACATAGCAGGATCGAGTCACCTACCGGTTCACCCGAATCGGGTGGTCGCTGGAAGTGTCTGACTCTCTCGAAGTGGTGATCTGACAAGGGGAATGACATCCTAGTGGCTCTGTTCTTCTCTATCTCGCGCTCTAATCTCCAAGTGACAAGTGTGCACAATGAGCCTATTGTGGACCCCTTGGCCGTATTTATAGCTTGTGGACCCGATGTGCTTGGTGTGTGGACCCTACCGGACATTTTTCTCCCATTCTACCCCATTTTCATCCATCTTTCCTACCATTCATTCGTGAGATTGATTGAACAACCCCATAAAAAAAAAAAAATTTTAAAAAAAAAACAAAAAAAAAATAACAACAACAAAAATATTTTTACAAAATTCAAATAATCTTTTTTGTCAATCAATCTCTCGAGGGGGCATCCATAGGTCGTTTGAGACATTGTTTGGGGCAGGGGCAACAATGCTTGATTTTTCTTTGAAACAATGTGACCAGCACATTATTTCAAAGAGGGGCAAAATGTATACACCTAAAAATGGCTTCATTAATTAATTAAATATTTATTATTTAATTATTATTGACTTGATAAATTAATTAAATGTTTATTATTTAATTAATATTTGTTTCATCTATTTATTAAGTAAATTATTCAATTTATTTAATAAATTCACTGTAGTCTAATTCTATATCCTAAGTCTTCTAAAAAGTCTATTAAAGTGATTTAATTAAATACACAATCACCTAAATATGACTAAATCCCTTAGTCCACTTCATCCACCTAGTCACCTGACACATCACCTTGGCTAAGATAAATAATTATTATTAATTATTTATTCATATTTATCTTCACCCACACATGTCCTATTCTTAAGGGCTATGTGGCCTCATAGGACTTGGTCTCATGACCACTTGTCCTCTCAACAACCAATTCAAGAGACATTCCTTATTCCTAAGGGGCTTCTCAAGCCACCTCTAAGGGTCAAGGGTGACTCATAGGACACTTGTGCAAAGAGTCCTCATGAGGAAAATGTCTCTCCCTCTTTCTCTCTCTGGTCTTTGTGAGACACTTGACATGTGTCTTTCCCTTCCACCTTCTTCTCCTCCATGTCAATGTGAGAGGAACATCATCCCTATTCTTTCTCTCACATTCCAACTACATCCCCCTTTCTCTCAACTCCTTCAACCAAGTCAATTTTAGCCCTAGGATCTTCCACCATTCATTCTCAACCGTAGGATTCTGCCACCTAGGCCTAGATCCTCCAAAACTCTATAAAAGGAGCCTCATTTTCCATTTGAAAGCTAATAGGTATTTTTGAGAACAAGCATTCAAGCATCCAAGCAATCAAGCATCCAAGCATCCATATTATCATCCCATCATTTTCATTTCATTCACCATATTTGCATAATCAAGTTTTAATTGTGCACTCATTTCATTCAATCTCCACACTTTGGGATCATCTTGGGAAAGAGCTTCATTTGGAAATCTGAGAGCTCAACATCTTCAAGAAATCAAAGCTAGGAGGATAATGGAGACAAGCTACATTTCTAGGTGAAGGTAAATTGTTAATTTGGTTTCATTTGTTATTGCATTCTTCATTGTAGTTTTCTTATTAGATAGATTTATTAACCATTTTATTAGTTAATTCATCATTTAGAATAGTATCCAACTAATTTGCATAAAAACCTATAAACCCATTTATTTTATAAAGCCCTTTTACCTGCAGGTAACTTACATAAATCCCAAGTTTGATTTTTCAGCAAGAATTCCATTTTGTCTATCATTGCAGACTCCCACTGAAGCTTTGCATCCACCTACACAGTTTCATCATAACATTCTAGCTCACCAACATTTGTTAATAAAATAGAATACAAAGAGGGAGAAAATATTTCTAGAGGTCTACTTAACCTTGTTGACCATCTAACATTCACTAGGGTTTGTGGTATTTGTTGTTGTTGTTGTTGCGAAGCATAAGGAACTATTGGAACATCATCTTTTGGATTATCATCCATTACTACATAATCATTTTAGATCTTCTCATGTTGCTACAATAGATCATTGTATAACATTTTCTCTTTGTTCAAATATGACATCCCCACTTCTTACAATTTTATGATTTTCAAAATTTCAAAGCCTATAACCAAATTCATCAATGCCATATCCAACAAATACAGATTTCTTAAATTTAGCTTTCATCTTGGTTCTATTTTTAGAATCTATATTTGTAGATGCTTCACAACCAAAGGTTTTGAGAAAATAATAACTTACCTTCTTACCAGTCCATGATACTTCTAGAATACCATAGCCCAAAGGAGTAGAGGGACATCTATTGGTTAAATATACAACTATATTAACAACCTTTTCCCACATGTTTAAGGAAATCCCAACATGCAACCTCATACTCCTTGCACACTCCATTATTACCATGTTCTTGCATTCAACCACTCCATTTTCTTGTGGAGTCCTTGGTATAGTTTTTTGCCTACAAATACCATTAGAGGAACAATAATCTTCAAATTTTGTGTTGCAATACTCACCAACATTATTAGATCTAAGACATTTGAGTCTTTTACCAATATCATTCTCAACCAATTATTTTCATTTCTTAAAAATTTGAAATACATCATATTTTTATCTAAGAAAATAAATTCATACTTTCTTAGTTCCATCATCAATGAATGTAACATAATATAGAGAGCCACCAAGGGAAGATACCTGAGCTAGTCCCCATACATCTGTATGCACAAGCTCTAATTTCTCATTTTTCTTTTCCTTCCCACTCTTCACAAAACTAACTCTGTTATGTTTTCCATACGCACAACTTTCATAGAAATCCATATTGACACATTTGAAACTTGGTAAAAATTTCTTTAAATTAAGTAATTTCATACCTTTTTCACTCATGTGCCCGAGTCTTTTGTGCCATAGTGTTGTGTTAGAATCTACAATAATTGTTTGATATTCTTCCTTCTCAATTGCAACAACTATTCCTAAACATTCATTTTTCTCTGAAAGAATTAAATTAGAAGGAACATTATAACATGTACAAAGATATAAGGTGCCTACTTTCACACCTTTTTCTACTACTAAGGAAACTTTTGAAACCTTCCAATTTCTATCATTAAATGTAACTATGCAACCCTCATCACCCAGTTGCTCTATTGAAATTTATTCCTACTCAGCCTTGGAACATGTCTTACCTCTTGTAGTAGCTAATGATTCCCATCCTGAAACTTAATCTTTATTTTTCCCTTTCCAATAATCTAACAAGGTTCATTATCTTCCAAATAAACTAGCCCAAAATCCCCTTGGACATAATCAAGAAAATAACCTGTATGGGTTGTAGCATAAAATGAAGCCCCTGAATTTAAAACCCATGAATCGTCAACAATTTCTAAAGGCAGAAGCAAAGCATCCTCTTCAGATTTATTACTTGCCATATTTGCCTCCTTTATTCTTTGAGACCAAAAATATTTCTTCTTATGACCTAGTTTTCCACAGTAATAGCAATCATTTGGTCCTCTAGATTGAGACCTCTCACATTTGATTTTCTTCTTGATTTCCCATGATTTCTAGAATTGTTTCCTCTCTCATTCATTCTGCCTCTACTTTGTGCATTCAAGACACTACCTGATGTGGATCCACCTGAGCTTTTCCTATGAGTTTCCTCACTCAGAATAACACCAACATCATCAAATTTTAGGGTATTTGAACCAGAAATAGAGTTACCAACAACCATTCTAGCTTTCAGGCAAAGAACATAGAATCAAAAGAGCCCTGATTTCTTCATCAAAAATAACATTAATGGAAGATAATTGACTAGTAACTATATTAAACTCATTTAAATCATTAGAAACTGACCCACCTTCTACTATTTTCATATTAAAAAAATGATTCATAATAAATACCTTATTTGAAGTGGAAGACATTTCATATAACTTCACTAGGATTTCCATCAAATCTTCAGTCATCTTTTCTTGTGTAATATTGAATGCCACCGATTGTGTCAAGCATAAATGAATACTACCAAGTGTCTTCCTATCTAAAATATCCCAATCCTCATCAGTCATTATTGTTAGTTTCTTGGATTTTCCTTCCAATGGCCACCATAGATCCTTTAGATAGAGATAGTCCTCCATCTACAATTTCCATAACTGAAAGTTATGCCCATTAAACTTGTCAACCTTCAACTTACCCTCATCTGCCATTACTCCCACTCAACCGTGAGACTTGCACTCAACTATGAGACCTTCTTGTAGAGGATAATTGATATAAAAACCTCACTTTGATATCACTTGTTAGGATTAGTAGACAAAAATTTAATAATTACATGCAAATATAGCCAATATCATAAAATAATAAACCACACAGAAGAGAACAAAAGACACAAAGATTTAACATAGTCCACCCAATCCCTGGGCTACGGCCACTAACAACGAGTCCAATATTCTTATTATCTAGTGATTACAATTTGTAATCCCTTTCATCTCAATACCACTGCAAGAAGCTACTAAAAAACATACATAATGAAATCCCTAACCCTAAGACATTTTTATGCAAACCTTTTTTTCCTCTTTAGGATTAGAATCAGTTACAACATGTCAGCCAAAAAATAGCCAAAATAGCCCCAAATTTTATTTTCTCAAGGGATACACCCTCAAACCCCCAAACCCGCGCTCAAGGCCTAGCCCTGAACCCCGAAGAGGATACATGGAAAGTGTATAGTACTTCCCTGATCAGTCACCATAGACCAATAGTTATAGTGAGAATGGGGAAGTTTATGACCAACATGCTTCTCACAAGGAAATATTTTGTAAGTGTTTTCGGTTCCCAAATTATATTTTCCCTTTTTCTAGAAAGAACCTTGTCATGGTTTTTTCTCTTGGATCCATCAATTATTTGAATATTGCATTTTGTTCCTTGTATTTGTTCTCAATTGTAAGTGATTGATGTTTTGTATCTTGGCAGGCCAAATCTCTCTAAGGTAGGCTTTTTTTTCCTTTTTAAAATTTTTTTTTCATAGGATGGATTCATCACATTTATTGTGTTTGTGACATAGAGACTCACGAGAGTCACACAACTACTTGGGAAATGTTAGTGTTTTCTCCCATGAAAAATAAGCCACCTTTTACATCCAACTTCTGTAGTGAGCACCATAATCTAACTAGAGAACAAGCTATGAAAAGGACCAAGCATCGGCCCAAAGTTAATTTGTGCAAGTACCCACATTGTAAATTTTTGGTAGAAATGTCATCTCCTTCTGGGTGTCCATTCATGGATGGTGCGTTACATGATTTAGTGTAACAATAAAATCTAAGGACAACTAAAATTGAGTCAATGTAATATGATTTAGTAGGGTATGTGTAGATGATGTGAACACCCTGCTCTCATCAATTACCCACAACATAAATTGTGCAATCAAACTATATGTGTCCCTATAGTCTTTCATCATGATTAGTAAATGATGGTATGATGGTGTGTTTGAAAAAAATAGGCTCAAAGGGAAATTCCCAAGTAATTTAGATGGTTTGTTTGAAAATAGGCACAAAGGGAAATTCCCAACTACAATTGATAGACCTTGAAAACCATCTCATCATTGGCATGTCTATTACTGGAAAAACCTATACCAACTATCAACTTGCTATAGGTGCAGCTTTTTATTTTCATGAAGAGAATTTGGTTGTCATTTATTTTACAACTTTTGGGTTTGTGAAATTGTAGGCTAAGGGGTAATCTTGCTTGTGATGAAAACTCAAAGCTTGTTAACAGTAAAGCTTGTCAAGCTGAAACCACACAATTTTTCTATGCACATGGTCTCAAAACATGTGGTGACAAAACCCGCAACGGAGATTCCAAAGGAAATCCATGCAAGGAAGATTTTAGAGTAAACCCTGAGACCTCTAAATATAATTATGTAATTACAACCCCTTTATTATAATTCTTAATTAATTAAAAATTATATTCATTGTATTTCAATTTTTAATTAATTAACAATTTATAAACTGGTACATTTTAGATGTTGTGTACACGTTGCCATCCACAATTGAGTTATTGAGAGCGCAATTTTCTCTCATTTTCCACCACTTTTTTGTAACGACTTTTTCGCTTTTGTTTTTGTTTGGAATACAATTTTCTCTGAAGTGAAGGCACGGAAAATTTAAATGCATAGAAATCACTTAAAATGTAAGACTTGACTTTTCATGGAAAAACCATTTTGCACGATTAGACGATGAGTTTGAGAAGTGGTGGAAGTCCCTTTATATTTTTTACGATTTGGTTGGCTATTTAGCCAATACCGAATCTTCCTAGTAAATAAATAGAGACTAGTCAAATCAAATTTATTAATTCAGTAAAGAGAGAGTCCACTAAGTGGCCCACCATAATTTCATGCTCATTTTGTCTAATATTCTTATGAAATATTTCCACAAGATGAACGTAGCATCATTGTGTCTTTACAATCATAGCTTAGTCCAAGGAAAACACACTATGGTTGTGAAGATTAGTACCAATTCAAGTCATTGGCTACTTATAACATTTGGAAAATTTCAACATCTAATGAAATTTCTTTATATTTTTATGCTTTGGTGGTTGTCAATATTCTATTCCAAAGTTCCTATCTTATATAGGATAAAGTTTGTTGGGAAAGGGAGGAGAGTTTGACTATACATTTAAAAATATATATATTAGTTTGAGATATTTTAATTTTTTAAAATATATATCTATTTAATGTATATCTTGAAATCGTTATAATCGATAATGACACTTTTTAAATACAAATTATTAAAGTTTTTTATATTAATACTATTGTTGGTGTGTGGAACATACTAAATATGATGCAATGATCTCAAGGAACTATCAATTATATGATGGAGCTACCATCATATGTTATGTTTTAGCGAATTCAAAACCTAATTATTAATAGGAAAAATCACCCTTGATAGTGAATTTAAATTTCTTAGCTAGTCTTAGACATTGTTTTCTCCCTCCATAAATTTGTCACCTAGATTTACATTTGTTACTAGTTAGTCTCTATTTTTTTAATACCCCATCAATCTCATCTTTTCCACTTCCTCCTCATGTTATTTTTTTCATTGATGAGGTGCTAAATTAATAATTATCATGTCCCTATGTGTATTGAAAGAAAAGTGAACTCTTGAACTAATTATAACACTCTAGTAGGACAAAAAAGTTCCTTCAACAAATTTCACAAATGACTTTCATCAAATACACACCTTCATCAAGATTCTTATGTTGCTTATAGGGTTAAACTAAACTTTAATAATTTTTCTTCTATTTGTATCTTTGCTTATCTTATTCCTCCCATACTGAATCAAATAATCATACTTTAAACTATTTTAACATTATTTTGAAACATCCTCAAGTTGAACAAAACCCCGTTCCCTTTGTCATCTAACAATATCTAAAGTTTATAAATGATAAATAAGTACTAGCTAAAAGGTGTTAGGTAAATAGTTTTGGAGTTAGGAAATTAATCATTGATTGGTTCACATGTAATATTAATGCCCCTCTATGTTAAATCGATTGCATACCATTCAAGGTGTATATAAGTTCTATGTGGATTAAAAGTTTCATATCTACGAGAGTAATCTTGAGCTATGTATTCAACCTTCTACACTTGGGGTTACATTATTATAGCTAATACGTGATTAGAAGCTTCTCTTCTAAATTATCCTAGTACTTCTTTTGCACTTATTCTATATCCATATAGATCTCGCCTATAAACATGGTGTGAATATTTTTGTATCTACATCCCTACCCTAAACCACAACCTTCCACACCCTAGACCAAACCTTCTCCTACCATTGCACCTTGTTCCATTCTCTCTCCATTTACCTACTTCCAATATTTACTTTTTAATATTCTTAGATATGTCAATGTGGTTTTGTTGATCATTCTATTGAATTGGTTAATGAGATGTGACAACACAATAGTGTGTCCCACTTTTCTTTCTTTTTTTGTATTTTTATTTAATATTTTATTTTTTATTAATTTTTATTGAGTATTAAAATAAATTAAATACCTAAATTTTACTTTAAAATGTTTCTCTTAGCATATATCAATTGTAAATTGAAATAAGGGCATCAATGTGGAGTACAATGTGCTTTTTTTAGAGAATTTATATATTCTCTAATATAAGCAAGCCATATTTGTAGAATATAAATGAAGTTTTATAAAAGAATTTGTAACGAAAAGTCACTGGCATAGATCTGTCATTGATTTTGATAAATATGAAAAGAAATATGAAAATGGTAGGCAAGAGCAATATGAAAATGGTAGGCAGGAACAACTATAATGAGATTTAAAATTATATTAAGTGGGAAAATATTTAAAATTGTAATAGGTGGGAGAGCGATATTTAAAAGAAACGGAACCAACCAAAAAATTGTTCTCCTGTCTATTGTAGACGTCAGTCTGATGTCATCATGTTATTGCATGAGGATGGATATGATATAGTAGAGTGTCTTACATGTGTATAGAAACATGCATAACATAGACGATTTGTATAGAGATTAGCTACTAAATTATTATTAATTTTACAATTTTAAATTTACATTGAAAATATCAAACTGGTTAAGTTCTGCTTAAATTTAAATACCATAAAGACATGAAAACGGATTTTAAATTATTATTTTTTTCACAATTTTAAATTTACGTGGAGAAGATTAAGCTGCTTACGATTAAGCAGACTGGGTATAAGAAGAGCTAATCTGTTGCTAGGTAATTATCTGAGTGCCGTTCAAAGAAGAGTAGAAAAGACAATGCACAGTTTCCTCCCATTTTCCAAAATGAAAATGTCGTAACGACTTATTCGCATCCTCTTTTTTTTTCGTAATTTAAACGCACGACTTCACTTTTATTGAGAGACTTGACTTGTTTTGTGCGATTACACGTATAAGTTTGACAAATTGTAGAAATTTTATAATGAGTGAGAGAAGAGGGAATCGGTGAAGGAGGCAAGAAATGAAAGGCGATGGTACGAAGCCGCGTGGAAAGAAGAAAGGAATCATGTGCGAGGTGGAAGACAGGAAAGATATTGCTAGCTTTTCTGGTTTTGAGTATTATAATCTTATGTTTGTTTTTTCAGCTGTTTAGGGTAGAATATAGAAAAGAGGGAAGTGGGAACAGAGATAAGAAATGGAGAAGAAATGATGAAAGATGTGGATTGATTGATTGATGAGTAGTTTTGATTTGTGGGGTTGGAGGAAAGGTAGAAATCATAGGAGTCTGTGATATTTATGTCAAAACTTTGTGGAAAAAATGTGGAATCATGTGACATATGGAAAAAATTATTGTACTATTCTACATTATTACGCACCCACTCATCAATCTACTGTTACACATCTGACAAACACCTTTTCTTCTTCTGTCTTGCACATCACGTTATTCCAGTTTTGCATTCTTTACCTTTCACGACTCCATAGTCGAATCACTGCTGCCTTTCGCCACTGTCAGTCTCTGTCCAACCGCTCAATCAAATTTGTACCAGCACATTATTAATTATGCACATGGAGAGAGTTAAATAAAAATAATTAGGTGTAACTTATATAATTTAAACATTTTTTAATTAAAAATAATTTGAAATTATAATTTTTTATGAAAAAAATAATAAAAACAATAGTACGTCCTTGGAACAAGAGAAAACTGGTTGAGGGGTGCAAAATGTAATCTCGTTTTCTAAGTTGTGAAAATGACATATTGGAAAACGGTTAAAACAAAAAAATAAATAGGTTTACAAAACGAGCACCCGTTTTTTAAAAATCGGTGCCCGTTTTGCTTCGAATGTCCAATACGAAACAGGCACCCGATTATTAAATGGGCACCTATTTTTTAAATATGGATTGGGCTCCCAAACCTAAATGGGCGCCTGATTTTTAAAGAAATGGGTGCCCATTTTTTGTGCCAAGGACTTCCGCAGAATCAATACCCAACTTTGTACATCGACCTAGTGTGTTAAATTTCACATTCACATTCACATTGTGTGTATTTGATATCTTTACTTAATGTGTGGTTGAGCTAATTTTGTGTCAAATTCAATTTAAATTTTCAACATTTAATTTGTGTGTATTGAACTTAAATATCTACTTCATGTATGGTTGAACTTGCATGCATTTATATTCAAACTTTCACATTAACTTATGTCAATGTTTAAATTTTAGCATTTACTCTTTCTGTATGTTTGAAGAGTGTATTTGAAAAATCTATGACAGATTAAAAAACTTTGTATGAAATATAATTTAACTGTGAAAACCATTTTGGTTTATTAGTGATTTGGCATGCATGTGTATGTTTGAACTTTCACGTTAACTTTCTATGAAGAGTGTATTAACGTTAAAAATCATTAAATTTTGTGTTTATATTTTGACATGTTTGAGCTTAAGAGTTTACGTCATGTGTGGTTGAAGTAACTTTTTATGAAACATCTTTAAATTAGGAATGTGTCCAGATTTGTGTGTTTATACTTTAGTATGTTTAATTTTTTCTATTTTCTTTGTATGTGTGTAGTGGGTGCTTAAACAAACTATGTGCAAAAAAGTTGTGTGAATGTTTTAATTTTGACACCATTTTGTGTTTGTAGTTTGGCATGCGTGTGCATGTTTAAACTTTTGCATTCACTTTGTGTGAACAGTGTACTAACTTTGACATGCACTTATATTGTATGTTTCAAGTCTAGTATGAAGTGTGTGCACACACCTTTACAAATCACTTATGTTGTATGTTTCAACTTTAGTGTAAAGTATGTTTATGTGTTTGTTTAGGATTTACTTTATATGTGTTTGAAATATCATAAATTCATATTATGTAGTGTATTTTTTGGCTACATCATATTTGAAAAAACTTCAAGTGTTATATTTACATGTGTGTATGAAATGTTAATTTGACATTCCCTATTAGTGGTGTTTGCATTTGAAATAATTTTGGAACTCGCTTTGTACATGATGTGATTTTTAATTAGCTTTAATATTGATGCAACCAAGGATAGTAGAAACCTCAATGAAGTATGTTTGATCCTTCCAGCAAGAGTAAAACAATGGAAACAATGAAGAACAACAGAGATAAATAAGAAAGATCGGACTTCATTTATGTTGGAAAATAATTTACAGAGAGTTGGTACATGCAATATTACATTCTAGGAATACAAGCATGTGTTTGAACCTTATTAGGTTATCTTTTTATACTATTTATTCTGAAAGCCTCTAGAATCATCCTTGTCCCTTGAAAATCACTTCTTTGAAGGATCAATTACAACATCTTATAACACCTTTGTGATGCAGGAGCATCCAGGGTGTAAGAGCAATCTTGCATCACCCAAAAATATTTCTAGTTTCTTTTTAATAAGGGCTATCTTGTGTAGAGTTGCTATTTCTAGAAAGTTGCTATTTTTAGTAATTTTTCGTTCATGCTCAAAATGTTCTATTTTCTTCCTTGGAGGTTCATTTTGGTATATCAACCTATCAGTAAAGTTTCATTGACAGATCAAGTCTAGCTTTGTAGATATTGAAGATTTTCGGTATTGGCAGTAGGGTACAGAAACTTCAAACTCAGTTTTGAAGGCTTTAGATGCCTTGGATGAGGTTGAAAATTTGGGTGACATGTGCTTGCACCAATCAAGCCTGTAGAGCGCTTTGTAGCATTTCTAAAATGAGGTTATAATAGTCAATCGGGTCAACGGGTGATGACTTATGGTCTCCAGAAGTCAGGTCACCTGAAATGGCAAAAAATGATTTTCCTTCAAAATTTTGGTTTGGGTTTCAAACGTTATTTTGAGCTGACTTTGATGTAATAAATTGTAAAATAAAATAATTCTAAGTTTGGTCGGCCTTATTGGCTAGAATTCTGGAACCTTCCCAGGCGATGGAAAATTGCCTATATAAGGAAGGCTGTAGTCTTGTCTTAGGCAGTTCGGAGCAGTTTAGAGTAGTCTGGGTAATAATTTGAGGCTTTGTTCCTTAGAATATTGTAAGGAAGATGCCTATGTGGCTTTGCATATTGTAATTCTGAAATTTGTAATTCCACATTTGTTGAGATAATAAGAAGCCCATTTTTTGTTCTTGTAATTTGTTGTTGTTTCTCAGTTTCTATTATGTGTTTGTGGTATTAAGGGGAGCACCCTTCATCACTTTGTAGGCATTAGGTTGGCCTGAGAAAGGATTACATTCTTTAAGAACAAGAAAACATATTACAAGATAGGTTAGGACCTAAATCATAAGAACTCCCACAAAAAGATGAAATATAATTTGTAAACCCACATGAAGGTTGATCACACATCAATGGACCTCAAAAAGGGATCCATGAAGCTTTGTCAATCAGGAAAATCCTTCACAAGATCATAAAACACTAATAGGTAGTGAAACATGTAGAACAGAGAAGTCTCGCCAAGTATCTGAGATATCTCACATGCAAAGAAACCAATCAAGATGAAAACTTGGGTGAAGGTAAAACATGATGCCATGAACACTCCATGAGGTGCACAATAATAACTAATCCAAAATGAAGGAACATTGAAAAGAACTCATCAACTGACAAAATGGAAAAAAATAGCAAAACAAATAGTTTTGGTTGATGCAAGATTGCCATGAAACCCAAGATGCTCCTGCATCAAATATTCACTTTGTGTGGTGGAACTTTGAATTATCTTTAATATCACTTTTTGTATTTTGTGTTTTAACTTTGTCATGTTTGAGAAAATTCAATGTGCAACATGTTTTAGAACTTGAACATTTTCTTTATGCATGTGGTTGTGCTTTGCAATAAGTATGTTTGGAATTTGTGTGTGTGTGTGTATTGCCTTTTCATGGTGTTGTTTGAACTAACTTTGTCATTCAATGTGTGTTTTTATATTGGGAAGAACTTATAACATTTTTTCTCTACCTTATTATGTGGAGTATCTAAAAGTAAATTTGATTTGTACTTTGTGTGGAATGTTTAAAAATTCAATAATGTCCTTTGTGTGGATGAATGCATGTGTGCATGTGTTTAAACTAACTTAGGCATTCCTTTGTGTTATGTGTGTTTGAAATAAATTTGGCATTTACTTTGGATTACACATATTCTTTGTATTAAGTATCTTTGGAATGTTTATTTTTGTGTGTACGTGTGAAAGATAATTTTGGTATTTATAATTTGTGTGGCATTTTTGAACTTTGGCATTTAATGTGTATTTTTATATTGAAAAGAAATTTTAATAGTTATTTTTTCTAGCATGTGTGGAGTGTATGAAAAAAAATTAATTTGCACTATGTGGAATGCGTGTAAAATTTTTTTAATAATGTTCTTTGTGTGGATGAATGCATGTGTGTTTCTTTGAACTAACTTTGACATTCACTTTGTGTTGTATGTTTGAAATAAATTTGGCATTTACTTTGGGTTGCATGTATGCTTTAACTCTTTCATGTTTGAATGGACTCTACATGTGGAATGCGTGTACTTCAGAACATTTTATAAATTCAACATTCACTCTATTTGTGTGATTGTATTTTGACATGTTTGAACTAGTATTTATTTTATGTTTTATTATACATGGCATAAAGTATATTTGTGTAAACTTTTCTTGATATTCAATTTTTTATAAAAACAAATTATACATGTTTGTGTGAGCATACATGTGCGCACATGCGCGTGCACGTGTGTGTAAGTTCACACGTAGATGTGTGTGTGTGTGTGTGTGTGTGTGTGTGTGTGAGAGAGAGAGAGAGAGAGAGAGAGATTCACACCATCAGCATATGTGTGGCTAAATAGGCTTTTGACATTCACTTCATGCAAAAGTACTCTAGCATTGTAGGTGGGCGTGTTTAAGTAAACTTTCAAACTCAAGCATATTTTCTAATAAATATTTTAATAAAAATACTATAGCATTGTGTGTGTGTGTGTGTGTGTGTGATCTAGAAGAAATGAAATAATCAATAAGAAAATGATAAATTAAAAATAAATATTCTAGCATTGTGTGCATGTATTTAAGTAAAATTTTAAATTTTAAAAATATTTGATGGTAAATGAGAGTAGGAGTAGGAGCACAAGAAAGAGGAGGTTTTGAAATCTTTGTAAGTAGGATAAGTTTTCTAGATGATGAGGAAGGTGAAAAAGAATTGGATATCCTTGATAGTCCAGTTGATACTTTCTTAAAGCACGTTTGATACAAGCTCCTAGTCTATAATTAAGTCTAATTAGGTCCGAATTGGTCTAATTAAGTCTACTTAGGTCCTAATTGGTCTAATTAAGTCTAATTAGGTCCTAATTGGTCTAATTAAGTCTAATTGGGTCCTAATAGGTCATATTAGGTCCTAATAGGTTCATATTATGTCTAATTAGTCCTAATAGGTCTAATTAAGTCTAATTGGGTCCTAATAGGTTCATATTATGTCTAATTAGGTCCTAATTGGAGAAATTAAGTCTAATTGGGTCACAATAGGTTCATATTACATCTACTTGGTCTAATTAAGTCTAATTAGGTCCTAATTGGTTCTAATTGGGTCTAATTGGTCTAATTAGGTCTAATTAGGTCCTAATTGGTTCTAATTGAGTCTAATTAGGTCCTAATTAGTTCTAGAATTGGGTCTAACTGGTCTAATTGGTCATAATAGGTTCATATTATGTCTAATTAGGTCATAATTGGTCTATTTAAGTCTAATTGGGTCCTAATAGGTCCTAATTGGTTCTAATTGAGTCTAATCAGTCTAATTAAGTCTAATTAGGTCATAATCGGTTCTAATTGGGTCTAATTAGGTCCTAATTAGGTTTAGAATTGGTCCTAATAGGTCTAATTGGGTCCTAATAGGTCCTAATTGGTCTAATTTAGTCTAATTGGGTCCTAATTAGTCATATTAGGTCCTAATTGGTTCTAATTGAGTCTAATTGGTCTAATTAAGTCTAATTAGGTCCTAACTGGATCTAATTGGTTCTAATTAGTTCTAATTGGGTCTAATTGGTCTAATTGCCCGTCAAATTGGGTCTAATTGGTCTTAATAGGTTCATATTATGTCTAATTAGGTCCTAATTGGTCTAATTAAGTCTAATTGGGTCCTAATAGGTTATATTAGGTCCTAACAGATTCATATTATGTCTAATTGGTCTAACTAGGCTCATACTAAGTCAAAATAGGTCCTAATAGGTTCATATTTTAGATCGAATAGGTCCTAATATAGGCTTAATTGGGTGTAATTGGGTCCTAGTGGTGTAATTAGGTCCTAATTGGTCATAATAGGTCTAATTGGGTCTAATTAGGTCTAATTGGGTCTAATTAGGTCCTAATTAGGTCTAATTAGTCCTAATAGGTCTAATTAGTCCTAATAGGTCTAATTGGGTCCTAATAGGTCCTAATTGGCCTAAAATTAAGTCTAATTAGGTCCTAATAAGTTCATATTATGTCTAATTAGGTCCTAATTGGTCTAATTAAGTCTAATTGGGCTCTAATAGGTCATATTAGGTCCTAATAGATTCATATTATGTCTAATTGGTCTAACTAGGTTCATATTAAGTAAAAATAGGTCTAATTGGGTGTAATTATGTTCTAATTAGGTCTTAGTGGGTCTAATTTGGTCCTAATTGGTCCTAAAAGATCTAATTGGGTCTAATTAGGTCTAATTGGGTCTAATTAGGTCCTAATTGGGTCTAATTGGGTATAATTAGGTTCTAATTAGGTAGATAATTGGTCCTCATTGGTCCTAATAAGTCCTAGTCAAGTCTAGTTAGGTCTATTAGGTCCTAATAGTTCATAGTTAGGTCTAATAGGTCCTAATACCTGTCTAGCTAGGTCTAATTGGTCTAGTTAGACCTCTAATTGGTCCTATTTGGTCCTAATAGGTCAGGTAATTGGTCCTAATTGGTCTAATAGGTCCTAATAGGTCCTAGTTAGGTAGATAGTTAGGTCTAACTAGTACTAATTGGTCTAATAGGACCAAATGGGTCTACAGTTAGGTCTAGTTAAGTCTAATAGGTCCTAATTGTTCCTAATAGGTCCTAATTGGTCAAGTTACCTGTCTAATTGGTCCTAATAGGTCTAGCTAGGTTTAGTTAGGTCTATTTGGACCTAATGGGTCCTAATACATGTAATTGGTCAGACTAATAAGTCCTAATAGGTGTAATTGGTCCTAATAGGTCCTAGTTAGATCTACTTGGTCCTAATAGGTCTAGTTAGGTCTAGTTAGACCTCTAATTGGTCCTAATAGGTCCTAATTGCTAATAAATCAGTCTTATTAGGTCTAATTAGCTCTAAAATTAGGTATTACAATATCACATTTACATTATTCATTAAGACAAGTCCTGACCATCAACTTAAAATATCTAGAGAGAGACAACATAGACATACCTTTTTTCCTACGATAATATCTTTCTCGTGATTCTTCAGGTAGTCTTTGTTCAGCCTCTTCTGAATAATGTCGTGTACTCTTGTTTAGCCTTCTCTTTTTATTTCCCATCACAACTTACAAAATTGTTTCGTGCCAAAATGTCTTCCTTCTCTTAAATACGAATCATCTTACAGCTTTCAGGTTAATGAAATGAGAAAAATATACATTTATTTATATGTAATCGTTATTAACCCAAAATGACACCAAATAGGCCGACCTAGCTAGTTTCTATTGAAAGTCAAAGTTGACTTTCTATTGAAAGTACCTTACTTTCTATTGAAACTAAGTTAGTGATGGTTAAACTTGGCATCAAACTTGAAAGTACTTTTGATATAAAGTACTTTTGATCAAAACTCAAAAGTTTCAATCGAAAGTACCTAGTTTAGGCCATGTTTGCAAGCTATGAAGAAATTATGAGAATTTCATGGCTTCGAGCCTCAAGCACGGTGATCAAATGGAAGAATAAGAAAATGTCCTTTTGCATAAAACAAGTACTCGGAACTAGCTTTCTAACGATTATATATTCAACTCTTTTTGAATTTATTATGTGTATGGTTTTTGATGTTAATTGAATGTAGGTTTTTTTATCAAGTACAAACCTCTGAGTTTGAAGTTCAATGAAAAATAGTTAAAAAGGGAATTTTTTTTTAAAAATAACAGTGCCCTCTATCTTCGAGTATACTTTCTATAAAAATATTTTTGAAATTCGATAAATACACAAGTTATAAGCTATGTAGTTAAGGTATGTCAAAAATATGGTTTAGTCAACTTCAAATGTTAATAAAATATGCAATAATCATGATAATATCATAAAACCAATTACATGCCCTCCGTATGGACGTTACGAAACTAAATTCCAAAGAATCACATTCATATCTATTTTACAAAAAGAGTTATGCTCTATGAAAACAATGTTACTATTTGAAAATGATGTTTTCAACACCATACCATTTTTCGTGGGAGAAAGAAAAAAGTATTCAAATAAATTTTTAAAAAAATTAAAAATATATATTTAGAATCTAGACAGAAATTCGTAAAAGACTCTAATTTACTTCATCCTTCGATTTCGAATGGTTCAACGACAATATGCATTCAAATCTGAAAGTTTTTTTCAAAATGTAGAGTTCAGTGTTCGTTCAGGCAAAAAAGTGTAACCCACTATTGTGGGTTCACCCACTTTTAATTTTTTTTTGTATTTTTAATTAATATTTTATTCATTATTAATTTTTATTGAGTATTAAAATAAATTTAAAACCTAAATCTTACTTTAAAATATTTCTCGGAGCATATATCAATCGTAAATTGAAATAAGGGCATCAATGTGGAGTACCATGTGTTTTTTTGAGAGAATTTATATATCCCTAATGTATTGAATAGAGCTTATTATTATTTTTATAATTGAGCTAATTTTTTTATAAAAGTAAATATACTATTTAAAAAATTCATAAACTGAAATAGAAAATCAATCTTGAGAGTTGCATACATTTGATTCTCCAAACATTGAAGTGGTTTTTTTCTAACATTTTGATTTGCATAAAGAATTATCTATAAGAGTTCAAATTAAGTCCAAGGAGCTCTATTACAATTAATTAATTTCTCATCTGAAATGATGTATATTATTTTTATTTCCACAAATAACATCCTTACCTCATCTTCTGTAATTATTTTTATGAGGTCTCATTCAAATTTAACTCTTATAAGAAGAATATAATTTATTGAAACCATACAATAGCCCTAAATTCCCTCCTACATACTTTTTTATTTCTTAATATTTATGTAGCTATACAAAATAATATTCTATTTACTAATTTATATATTATTGTGTTTCATCCATATTTATCTTGTCTTAATTTTAACTCCTCTAATCAAACATTTTGTAATAAAAGACTTCCAAGTAAGAGTTCTATTGATGTATATGTTCTTTTAGACAGAGTATTAATTTGTCTTGATGAGGATTTGGTTGATTGAGTATTGTATTGTGATATTTTTATAGAATGTAAAATATATAGTTTGTAAGTCAAATCCATTGGTCTTATTGGTACAAGCAGTTCGTGCACAAATCTATCTCTTATGAAAATGAAATATAGATGAATGAGTTCAAGTCAAAATTTACGATTGAATCTCAAAGAAATTATTGATTTGTGTATTATTTTGTAAATAAGACAAATTAGATTATCTACTTTTAAATAATATTAGACTTGATAAATATCATTGTTGACTACATCTACCTAATGATGTAATATTATATTTTCTACCACTCGCTTATAATAAAACATATTTTCTATTCTCATTCTTTCTAAATATAATTTTAATTGTTTATTCTTATCTAAAATAACATGATCTTATTTTTATCTACACCAATAATCTTTTTTTCAAATTTAACTTTTAAAAATACAATTTACTTTATTAAATATAATTTACTTTTGTAAAGAAAAGTCACTGCCATAGATTTGCCATTGATTTTGATAAATATAAAAAGAAATATGAAAATGGTAGGTGAGAGCAATATGAAAATGGTAGGTGGGAACAACTAAAATGAGATTTAAAATTATATTAATTGGGAAAATATTTAAAATTGTAATAGGCAGGAGAGCGATATTTAAAAGAAACGAAACCAACCAAAAAACCGTTCTCCCGTCTATTGTAGACATCAGTTTGATGTCATCATGTTATTGCATGAGGATGGATATGATATAGTAGAGTGTCTTACATGTGTATAGAGACATGCATAACATGGACAATTTGTATAGAGATTGGCTACTAAATTATTATTAATTTTACAATTTTAAATTTACATTGAAAATATCCAACTGGTTAAGTTCTGCTTAAATTTAAATACCATAAAGACATGAAAACAGATTTTAAATTATTATTTTTTTCACAATTTTAAATTTACGTGGAGAAGAGTAAGCTACTTACGATTAAGCAGACTAGGTATAAGAAGAGCTAATCTGTTGCTAGGTAATTATCTGAGTGCCGTTCAAATAAGAGTAGTAAAGACAATGCACAGTTTCCTCCCATTTTCTAAAATGAAAATGTCGTAACGACTTATTTGCATCCTCTTTTTTTTTGTCTGGAATGCAATTTAACTACACGACTTCACTTTCATTGAGAGACTTAACTATAAGTTTGACAAATTGTGGAAATTTTCCAAAATGGAGTAGCGTCTATACAGACAAATCATACCAAGGGAGGCACTTAGTTTTATTTGAAAAGACCTAAGATTATGATTTGGATGGCTAAAATGGAGGGAGTAGGTAGTCCAATAGTCAAATCAAATTTATAAATTCATTAGGTAGATTTCGTGCACTTTTTGTCCATATTCATACTCAAATATTTCCACAAGATGAGCCGCACATCAATATGACTAACAGAAGAGGGAATCGGTGAAGGAGGCAAGAAGACAGGAATCACATGTGACGTGGAAGACAGGAGAGCGGTGTGATACCATCAAAGGAAAGATATTGCTAGCTTTTCTGGTTTTGAGTATTATAATCTTATGTTTGTTTTTTCAGCTGTTTAGGGTAGAATATAGAAACGAGGGAAGTGGGAACAGAGATAAGAAATGGAGAAGAAATGATGAAAGATGTGGGTTGATTGATTGATGAGTAGTTTTGATTTGCGGGGTTGGAGGAAAGGTGTAAATCATAGGAGTCGGTGATATTTATGTCAAAACTTTGTGGAAAAAATGTGGAATCATGTGACATATGGAAAAAATTATTGTACTATTCTACATTATTACGCACCCACTCATCAATCTACTGTTACACATCTGACAAACACCTTTTCTTCTTCTATCTTGCACATCACGTTATTCCAGTTTTGCATTCTTCACCTTTCAGGACTCCATAGTCGAATCACTGCTGCCTTTCGCCACTATCAGTCTTTGTCCAACCGCTCAGTCAAATTTGTACCAGCACATTATTAATTATGCACATGGAGAGAGTTAAATAAAAATAATTAGGTGTAACTTATATAATTTAAACATTTTTTAATTAAAAATAACTTGAAATTATAATTTTTTATGAAAAAAATAATAAAAACAATAGTACGTCCTTGGAACAAGAGAAAAATGGTCGAGGGGTGCAAAATGTAATCTCCCTTCATTAATTGGCTTTTTCTTGGAAAAATTATAAATGTTGGAGTTAAAATCCAAGCATACTATGAATTTCTACCACTTTGGATGAATTCTACTTGAAAATTTTTTAAGTGTTTGAAAAATCCAAACTAGGGTCGATTTTCACCCAGGTATGAGCTTAAGAATTTTCTATGTCTGGAAAGAGTCCAGACAGGGGTCATTTTTCTCTTGATTCGAGCTTGGAATGTTGAAAATTTTCTAAGTCTAGAAAGTGTCCAGACAGGGGTCGATTTTCCCCCAAGACTAAGTGCATAAGCTAAAAATTTTCTAAGTCTAGAAGTTGTCCAGACTAGGGTCGATTTTCCCTTGGGCTGGATGGGAAAAGTGTAAATTTGTCTAAGTGTCAGGATAGTCCAAGCTAACGTCGTTTTTCCCCTAGAGGTTAATTTTGAGAGTGGACGATTTCTTCTAAGTGTTAAGAGTGTGCAGACATGGCACGATTTCCCCATTTGCAAGTATGATATGTGAGAAAATCTTCGAAGTGTGGGATTTGTCCAAACAGGGGTCAAATTTCCCTTCAAGGATAATAAGTTGATTTTTTTCTTAAGTTCTAAAGTTGTGCATGCTTGGGTCGAGTTTCCCCTTTATGGTGGAAAATCAAGATCAAAATTTTCTAAGTATGAAGTGATGTTTGTCCTCACTCCAAGGTTGATGTATGCATGTGTGCAAAGTGATATGATTACAAGTCCATGTAAGTTGTGGACTTAGGCAAATTTTGGGAGTCCAAGCTTGGGTTGATTTTCCCATTATGGCATATTTTTATTAAATTTAATTAAAATTAATGGGAAAAACTAATAAAGTAAAATCTAGAAACTTCTAGAAAAAGCAATACTTTTATCCCACATTGCTTGTGTGGGGTGAATGTGATGCAGTCAAGGATGAAGAATCCAATGAAGGATTGTCCAAACTTGCAGCTAACACCAACACAATGGAATTACACAACAACAACACCAGATCTGACTTGAAACAAATATCTTATTCATCAAAATTATTGATTACATGCAATGTGTCAGGCTATAAGGCCTTCCCGGTTATGGCTAATTACAATGCAAGAAATAGTTCTTCAAGATCTCAAAGGATCCAACACACTTCTCAGTCTCACAAGATCTTTTCCACAACATCACCAACTCTAGCTAGCCCAGGCCTACAACACAACAGAACACTGGTAGGCACTCCAAGAAGAATCTGAACTTGTACCCGCAGGTCACCAAGCAATCTTCTGCTACCCAAGCTCGCAAGCTACTAACTCTACTACTAGATTTTCCTTCCAGATCCACTCTCTCTAAGATCTGTACTCCTCTAATCTGATCCCAAACAACTACCCAAACACCCCTTAAATACTAATCCAAGCCACAAGTTGGCTAGATCAAACAATTAACTCCTACAAACAAATATTAAATGCCAAAACATTAGTCAGCTCTTAAATAGCCTTACAATAAATAAATTCTCCATGTCGGCCTTCAAACGGTCATTAGATTTGCATAGAAGAATGCAACATGCCAGATCTAGGTCCCCACATGTCCAACGGTTAATCCTTAACTTGAGGAATGTGACCCAAATTAAATGCACTAGTCGGCCAAATCGATCTATCCAAACAACCAAATCGGTAAGACCATTTACTGAGCAACATAAAGATAACCAAGCACCAGTGAACCGACCACACCAAGTATGACTGAGTAGTGTAGTTACCATCAAGCGCCAGAAATACTGAGTCTCCTTTAATGACTAATCTCTCTTCAGTGACAGAGTTCTCTAACGACTGAGCCACTTCAGCGACCGAGAAACATATATAAACACCCAGACCTTGTCGGTAATCGAGATCCGAGCAAAAAAACACCAAGCCACCGAGTGACCATCATCCACCAAGATCCACCAGAACTTCCAACTGAGAATCACCATCAAGACCGAGAAACTCTAGTCTTCTACTGAAATCACCAGCAAAGTAACCAAACTCCAGCAGATAGTTACCGAGACTGCCAGAATCTTCAGGCACCGAGCAATAAGCCAGGATGCCACTGCATCAGAATGTAAGGCCCAAACTCCTTTATAAAGTTGGCAACCCATTGCAAAATCACATGTAATGGTGAAAGACAAAGGCAAGGGTGGCTGAAATCTAAAGCAAGAGGCCAAGTAGAAGAACGATCTGGCCTTGGGAAATTGGAGTCTAAGTAAGGAAGAGGGTGGCTGTTATTGAATGGAGGCCTACCATTAATGCAAGTCTGAGGTAGGCCATGAAAGTGTTGGTGTATGCAAATTTAAATCTAAAGCTGCCCTCCATAAGAATCGATTTTAGCCAAAATTGTCATTCTTTTCTTTGGCTTCTAAATATGATCCAATAGTGATTGCAAACTCTTCGAGGCATTTTTATGAGATTTTAGAGACCATTGAAGGGCTGAAAGTGAGGTTTTACAAGCCCAAAAATCTGAAAAATCCAAGGCAGGGGAATTTAAAAAAAAAACTCATATAAAATAATCTAAGGGCCAAGGCTACCCAAATTTGTTTGTTGAGTCTTCCTTCGCCAAATAACAACCATTTAAAACCATTTACAGTCACTAAGAGATTAAAGTAAGGCCAGTATGAGCAAAAATCTGAAAATAACTTCTAAGAATTGTCATTTTTGTCAAATATGGGTTTATCTTTTTTATTTCAATATGATCCTAACCATATTGCATGCCTTTTGGGCATCATTTGGCACCATTTTGCGACCATTCTAAAGTTTGAAGACACAAGTTTCAAACCTATCCATGGATTGTCTTCAGAAAACTAAAATTTTTCTACAATTTGATTTTATTATTTTAAGTGATGGATCATTATTCTAACACATGGATAAATATAATCTTAGGTTTTGAAGTCTCATTTCAATCATTGTGTGTAGAACTCAAGCATTGTTTCGATTAATTATAACTCATTTTCAGACTTGTCCTCAGAAAACTTTAAGTGAAGTTTGGGTTTTGTGCATGGATTGTTTCACAATTTTAACTCATTGTGTGCATATGAATCCATGGATCCTGATGTGTGCAAACTTAGTGAATTGTTAGGACTAATTTTGATTCATTTTCATACTTATCACAAGGTATCTTCAAAAAATCAGAACTCTCCCTTTATTGGTAGAAGTCTGATTTTATTATTCAAGTGGTTAAGTTTGATTATTTTATTGTCCTAAGATTATCCTCCAAATGCTTATTCAATTCACAACCTTATTCAATTATGGATGTTTACTTGATTGACTTGAAAAATCCGGGCTACTAGCCTCTTGCTAATGGTAGGATTTCCTTGTGTGGTAAGCTAATGAATCAAAGCACTTAATTTTGATTGACATTGAATCTTTAGTTTGCATCCATTTGATGGGATTGAAGAGGAGATATTGTTTTGAAAACCATTCGAGTGTTCCTTAGAATCTTGCATTGGATTAGTGGAGTCATTGGTGAGATTGTATCTAGTAGAGTCCATGTCCATTCATAATTTCTTGCGTTCATGGTAAGAAGTAGAAGTAGTAGTAGTTAGGTTTAAGTTTGGAGTTGAAGTGGAAAGGTTTTAAAATCAAAGTATATTTTCATTGCACATTGTGAAGCAAAATCATTAGAAGTGCAAGTAGTTAACAAATCTTGAATGAACTAGCATAAGTCTCCTTAAGTGATAACCAACAATCACATCATTTCAACTAAGTGAGGCATCCACAGTAAAAGAACCTTGAAGTCACCTTGTGATCTTACTTTGTAGGCTTAGCATAAGAAGTGACCTTAAATCGAGAGAGAGTTGAATATTTAATGTTTCACTTTGAAACATTGAGTGTTTGATTCTGCATGTTGTA
Organism: Chamaecyparis obtusa; assembly: GCA_027943335.1. Lineage (NCBI taxonomy): Eukaryota > Viridiplantae > Streptophyta > Pinopsida > Cupressales > Cupressaceae > Chamaecyparis > Chamaecyparis obtusa. The sequence goes on along the minus strand of BSBK01000136.1, from coordinate 315,758 downwards.
GTGGAAAAAAACTCACATCAACAAAAAATGGTGCTAGGAGGGTCTAAACAAAGTTCATTCATGGACTATCAACAACAATGATCTTTCATGTTATATTTGAGATGTGAGAGATTTCTTCAAAAGTTCAAAAAATCCAAAAAAATTAAAAAAATTAGAAAATCAAAAGAAGGAAACAACTTCTTAATGGATGGGCAGTGGTTTCATGGTCAAGGCATTCATCCATTTGACATTGCTCAATTTCGGGAGGCTTTGAATGCACAATTGTATCCAAAAAAATTGTCCGAATTGGAATCACCTTTCGAGTGTAGGATTCATAGAATAACCACACATGATGAGCTTAATTATTTGACATTTCTATCAAGAGTGGAGTTGGTATTGCAAAGGAAGATGTTCTTTTAGGATATCCTCAAACCATTTCCATTTTCCAAATCAAACGATAGAGTTAACATGTTTGTGAATAATTTCAGGGAAGTGTCGACCAAGTGAGGAGGAACTATATGTGGAAGGTATGTTGCTCTCTGGTTGGTGTAGACTACACAATGTGAGACATTCATAATATAATTGTCAACCATGCTGGGATATCATAAAGCAGGCCAAGCAAGAGATGGGATGGTTTGATTATGAGCAACCAAATACAAACAAAATTTGGAGTGCATACCTTGAATGAATGAGTTTGGCATCAAAGGAAGATATCAAGGATTGCATCTATCACTTAAGATGGAAACCAAAAGATGAGCATATTGTATCGTCATTCGACAAAGAAGAAAAAAATTTGTGGGAGGTTAGTGTGGTTGAACTTAATGATCAAGGAAAATTGAGCCTTCACACATTACTCCGCAAGAGGAAGATGTTGAGAAAGAAATCAAGGAGGAAATAGAATACATTTGAGGAAGAGAAATGATAGAAAGTAAAGATAAACATTTGGAAACCCATGAGGGTAAAAAACTACAAGAAGATCATCACAAGTTTGAAGAGGATGAAATCCTTAGTGTGCTTTCACACATGGTACAAAAGGAGATTCTTGAGAGTGAATTGCAAGAAGTTTCAGACACCTTTGGAGAAGGAGGCAATCAAGTTGACATGTTGAGTAAAGAATTAAAAGATATCAGGAGTCAAGTATGAAGAACAGTTCGACAAGGAATTACATGATGTTATTACCACCATATTCTTTGGGGGGTGCTAAAAGATGTTATGGAAGAAATACAAATGTAATCATTGATAATTACATTTCAAGACATACTAGTTGTCACAAGTGGGATGATCCATCATCAACTTCGACCTCTAGAGGCATCGCCACTTGAAATGCCATTCGATGATCAACTTGTGAAGATGTTTGATAGTCCTATCAGTTTTGAGAAAACCATGCTTGATGAGATTCCACAGGAATTGCAAGGTTTGCCTAAAGAGAAAGCAATTGGCCATTTCATGTTAGAGGAAGGGGCTTCAACTGTATTTAGTAAGAATGTGCAAGATATGTTAAGCAAGGAACAAGTTGCTCCCATGGAAGAAGAGGAAGAAGAACATTGCAAGGGGGCACTACAATGGGACTTTGCATTTCGAGGAAGACTTGAGGAACTATTTGAGGGTCAGCTCATCAAGGAATCCTTGATTTTTGTGGATGCACTTGAGGAGACTCACAAGGATGCATGGTTCGTGTTACACAAGGACAAGCCACTTGAAGTGATATTCCTTGGACCTGAGTTCAAGATTGATCCTGCCTTGATCACTCATGAGTTTAATGTTGATGCTAGTGGGATGATTCATCATCAACTTCAACCCCCTGAAGTTGTGGAGAATTTGTAGGTTCTATTTAATTACGAAGCATGTCAGGTTGTATCTTTCCTTGCTTTTAAAGTTGAAAGTTATCATTTTGATTATGATGATTTAGGAAAGAAAACTTGCATATGGATTGACCATGGACCTCATGAATTGCCCCAGTTGTTCATTTTACATGATAAATTTATTGAGTTTGAAGATGGGGTAGTAAAATATTTTTTAGAGTACAAGGATAAGTTTTCCAAGTTGAGAACTATCACCGAGGCCTTGTTGCTCTTGAACATTTTGAGAAGCCATGTTAGGTTAAGCATGTATATAACTCTTTCGAGTGCCCTCCCTTTAAAGTCTTGTACATAGTTAGAGTAGGTTTGTTTTATGTTGTTTAGTTTAGTTGTCTTGGAGCCAAGTGATTGGTTTGCCTTAAGTCATTTGATTTGAGATCTTTGGTGGCTCCTTCCTTAGTAGTTAGGTGTAGTTTAGGTTGTCTTAGGTCTCCCTAGGAGTAGTTTAGTTGCATAGTTGTTAGTTTTCCTTAGTGGTTTAGTTTGCTTTAGGTTTGGTTGTCTTAGGTTTGGTTTCCCTACTTCCATAGGTTAGGTTTGAGATGGATCCCATTTGTGACAAGGGTGATGTATTCTCCCATCTATTGTAGATGTAAGTCTGATGTCATCATGTTATTGCTTGAGAATGGATATCATATAGTACAATGTCTTACATGTGTATAGAGACATACATAACATGAACGATTTGTATGAAGATCGACTACTAAATTATTATTTCTTTCACAATTTTAAATTTACATTGAAAATATTGAATGGTTTAAATTTTGCTTAAATTTAAATACCATAAAGACATGAAAACGGATTTTAAATTTTTTTTTTTTTCACAATTTGAAATTTACGCGGAGAAGAGTAATCTTCTTACGATTAAGCAGACTATAAGAAGAGCTAATCTGTCGCTAGGTAATTATCTGTCTGCCGTTCAAAGCAGCGTAGAAAAGACAATCCACAATTTCCTCCCATTTTCCAAAATGAAAATGTCTGGAATGCAATTTAACTTTTAATGAGAGACTTGACTTTTTTTTGTGCAATTACACGTATAAGAATATGATGTGGATAGCTAAAATGGAGGAAGTAGGTAGTCCATTAGTGTGAAAGCCATGCAAAGTAGAGACGAATAGTCAAATCAAATTTATAAATTCATTGGGTAGAGAGTAGACACCGACCATAATTTCATGCACTTTTTTTCCATATTCATACTGAAATATTTCCACAAGATGAGCTGCACATCATCATGTCTTAGTCCAGACGCTTGCCAAGGAAAACACACTATGCTTTTCCGAAAGAGAAGATTGGTACCAGTTCAAGTCATTGCATAATTATAACATTTGGAAAATTTCAACATCTAATGAAATTTCTTGATATTTTTATGCTTGGTGGCTGTCGATATTCTATTCTAAAGTTCCTATCTTGATATAGGAAAAAATGTGTTGGAAAAGGGAGGGGAGTTTATCTATACATCTAACAATAATATTGTTTTGAGATTTTTTAATTTTCTTTTTAATATATATATATTTCATGTATATCTTGAAATCATTGTAATCAATATTAACACATCTCTTTAACATAATTTTTTAACTTCTTAGCATTAATGCTATTATTAGTGTGTGGAACATACTAAATATGGTGCACCGATACAAGGTTATCAATTATATGATGAGTTACCACCATATGTTATGTTGTAGCAAATTCAAAACCTAATTATTAATAGGAAAAATCACCTTTTGATAGTGAATTTAAATTTCTTAGCTAGTCTTTGGCATTGTTTACTCCCTCCATTAATTTGTACTCTACCTTTGCATTTGTTACTAGTTAGTCTCTATCTTGTTTCCTAGTTAATCATGGACACATATAACTTAGAAGAGATGAGGTGTTGGATAAAATGGGAGTCCCTCTCACGTAATATTCAAACTCTTTAAAGGGAAGAGAGTACAACTACTAGAATAGATGTTCGATAACACATTACCTTGGCTCATACGACTCCTACTCTATACTTCCAAGAGTTAGTGTTTGCTTTATTGGGGCCTTTACATGGACGTTTTGGAGTGAAAAGATAAAACTGGAAGTTTGAATTTGAATTGGAATATGGATTTGTTGAGACGACAAGGTGATTTGGGGATATGGACTAACCTAGATAGGTGTGATAATAAAATCCTATTTAACAACAATAGGTAGCCTATGTGGAGTCGAGAGCAAATTGGGAACCATGTGAACCTTGAGGTGGACCCTATAATGAGGATCTGGCATCATTATTTGATCACATGCACCTAATAATGCATTAATTATTAGTTTCCTTTGAAGGTGGACATTTATTATATAGAAGGATGAAAGTGCCTTTGTATGTAGTAAATTGTAGCCCATGAGAGTCAAGTTTTTTGGGAGTGTGGCTTGATTATTATACTCAAGATGGTAAGAAAGGAATTTATTTCCCTTCAAACTATTGGTATTTAATGTAAAGTTTTTAGAACCATGTCTAGGTTTGTAGTTTCTTTCTTAGGGTGGGCCTTTTTGCTAATCATTTTTCTTCTTTAGGAATGGATGAGGAGCATGGCTACATCGAGCTTGGTAAGGAAGATGATTTTAGAAATGACCCTAGACTATATGGCATGTTTGTATAGAGGGGGAGGGGTTCTAAGTTTATTGAGTACATGAATGACTTTCATGAGGATTTATCCTTACAATTTGTCACCTCCTAGGAGGATTGAAGAGTCACCTTGGGGGGAATCTCCTTCAATATTAATGAAGAGGTGATTTCAAAGGCTATTGTGTTGTCCTTTGAAGGAAAGAAATGGAAGAAGACAAGTTGAGTGGTTGACAATAATAGCCTCAATTGGTTTTCTTTCACAGGGGTGAAGCTCTAGTCAAGATGAACATAGGGTACAAAAGGGAATCATTTCCACCTCTATGAAACTAGGGTTGTATTATGATTATGAAGTATTTCACTCTCGAGGGGTGCTTCAAATTTTATTACTATTATCATATTCCACTCCTAAACCATTGTATGAACCATGATATTAACTCCCCTTTTTTTACGTCAAATTCTCTTGAAAGTTATCTTATGGAAGTTATGGAAAATGCTCAAAGCTAGGGAAACAAGTATATTCCATTATTCCAAGGGCTACAATCTATAGGATGTATGCCTTGCATCTGGCTTTGTGTCCTTTGAAGCCTATAGTGGTCTTTGAGGCATGCAATCTACAGTCTCCCCCAACTTCTAATATTATTGATGCCCCAAGACCAAGCGAGAAAAATTTCATCCATCACCCTGGAGCCCTTAAGATTTTATCTAGGCCTGAGAATATAGAAATTACCAATTCTACAGGGTTTGGTGATGAGCCAAGTGGGTTAAAAATTGATTCATGATCAAATGCATCCAATTATTTTTTTTAGTTTCTTATTTATTTTTAATTATCCTCAGTTTTATGCATTAAAATAACTACATGTATATGTAATGTACATCGATAGTTGTGTTTTATTCTCTTTGTTGTTTCCATTAATGAACAACCAATTCAATTATTTAAATAAAGTCCTCCTTTGTTATCAATGTTGGTTTGCTTAGTTTTTTGGTGGTTCTTTTTAATTATATGATAACTATTTTAGCTCTTTTTCAACACTTCTTTTTTATAGAGTTAGTGTAGTTTCATTCAATTTCTTTCAACTTTGTAAATAATAATGATTATTAAGGAATTTCAAGAGCTATTGTGCATGACTTTGAAGAATTTGAAAAGGCTGCTAAGCAATGGAATGGGAAACTAATGCACTTTATACTCATAGGACATTCTATGATACTATTTATTGATTAGTACAGTCATAAATATATTTTCCCTTTCTCAATAGTGATAATCTAGAGTATCTCAATTTCTATTGCAGTCAATGTAAAATAAAATTTTAATTATACTATTTCAATTTGAATAAAATCAATGAATCGATTTGTAAATTGATATACAAATAGATTTATTGTTTTACACATTTTTTTTGGGTGGGGGGGGGGGGGGTGGGTTGGGGTGGGGGAGAGGTTGAATTTTACCTCTTCTTAAGGTTGGAGGGAATGATCATTGACCATGGACATTATCTTTCAGTCTATTGTCTTTGTTTTATTTTTTTATATGTTTATATTGTATAACTTTTAAACCTACTTTTTATCCTCTTATTATTTGTTATTTTGTATGGATGGGTGGGTGAATGGGTGTAAATTTTGATTGTCACTTTTAAGAGTGATAAATTTTACATTCACTTTATATAATACATTTGACATAAAGTGCATGCCATGTTGTACATTTCAACAGAGTTTGTATGTAGTGACATTAAATTTTCACATTCACATTATGTGTGTTTGATATCTTTACTTAATGTGTGGTTGAGCTAATTTTGTGTAAAATTTAATTTAACTTTGACATTTGATTTGTGTGGATTGAACATAAATATCTACTTCATATATGGTTGAACTTGCATGCATTTATATTCAAACTTTCACATTAACTTATGTCAATGTTTAAATTTTAGCATTTACTTTCTATATGTTTGAATAATGTGCTTGAAAAAACTATGACAAATTAAAAATCTTTGTATGAAATATATTTTAACTTTAACAACCAATTTGGTTTATTAGTAATTTGGCATGCATGTGTATGTTTGAACTTTCACATTAACTTTCTATGAAGAGTGTATTAACTTTAAAAATCATTATTTTGTGTTTATATTTTGACATGTTTGAGCTTAAGAGTTTATGACATGTGTGGTTAAAGCAACTTTTTATGAAACATCTTTAAATTAGGAATGTGTCTAGATTTGTGTGTTTATACTTTAGTATGTTTAATTTTTTTCAATTTATTTGTATGTGTATAGTGGGTGCATAAACAAACTATGTGCAAAAATGTTGTGTGAATGTTTTAATTTTGACACCATTTTGTGTTTGTAGTTTGACATGTGTGTGCATGTCTAAACTTTCACATTCACTTTGTGTGAAGAGTGTACTAGATTTGATATGCACTTATATTGTATGTTTCAACTTTAGTGTGAAGTGTGTGCACAAACTTTGACAAATCACTTATCTTGTATGTTTTAACTTTAGTGTTAAGTATGTTTGAACTTTCCGATTCACTTTGAGTGTGTTTAGGATTTACTTTATATGTGTTTCAAGAAATATCATAGATTCACATTGTGTGGTGTATTTTTTTACTACATCATATTTGAACAAACTTCAAGTGTTATATTTACATGTGTGTATGAAAGGTTAACTTGGCATTCCCTATTTGAGGTAATTTCATTTGAAATAATTTTGGAATTCACTTTATATGATATGATTTTTAATTAGCTTTAATATTGATGCAACCAAGGATAGGAGAAACCTCAACGAAGTATGTCTGATCCTTGCAACAAGAGTAACACAATGGAAACAATTAAGAACAATAGAGAGAAATAAGAAATATCAACCTTCATTTATGTTGGAAAATCATATATAGAGAGTTGCTACATGCAATATTAAACATTCTAGGAATACAAGCATGTGTCTGAACCTTATTAGGTTATCTTTTTATACTATCTATTATGGAAGCCTCTAGCATCATCCTTCTCCCTTGAACATGACTACTTTTAAGGATCAATTACAATAGCTTATAAAGCCTTTGCATGCATCAGGTCAGCCTGAGAAATGATTACATTCTCCAAGAACAAGAAAACATATTACAAGACAGCTTAAGACCTAAATCATAAGAACTCCCACAAGAAGATGAAACATAATGTGTGAACCCACATGAAGGTTTACCACACATAAATGAACCTCTAGAAGGGATCCATGAAGCTTCGCTAATTAGGAAAATCCTTCACAAGATCAGAAAACACTAACAAGTTGCGAAACATGTAGAATAGAGAAGTCTCGCCAAGTATTCAAGATATTTCACATGTGAAGAAACCAATCAAGATGAAAACCTGGGTGAAGGTAAAGCATGATGCCACAAACACTCCATGAGGTGCACAACAATAACTGATCCAAAATGAAGGAAGATTGAAAAGAAATCATCAACCGACAAACTAGAAAAAAATAGAAAAATAAATATTTTTGGTTGATGCAAGATTTCTAAGAATCTCAAGATGCTCTTGCATCAAATATTCACTTTTTGTGGTGCAACTTTGAATTATCTTTAATATAACTTTGTGTATTTTGTGTTTTAACTTTTTCATGTTTGATAAAAATCAATGTGCAACATGTTTTAGAACTTGAACATTTTATTTATGTGTGTGGTTGTTCTTTGCAAGATAAGTATATTTGGAATGTGTGTGTCTATGTTTGTGTGACCTTTTTGTGGTGTTTGTTTGAACTAACTTTGTCATTCAATGTGTGTTTTTATATTGGGAAGAACTTATAACTTTTTTTCTCTACCTTATTGTGTGAAGTGTCTAAAAATAAATTTGATTTTTACTTTGTGTGGAATGTGTGTAAAAATTCAATAATGTCCTTTGTGTGGATGAATGCATGTGTGCATGTGTTTAAACTAACTTAGGCATTATGTTGTGTTATGCATGTTTGAATAAACTTGACATTTAATTTGGATTACATGTATGCTTTATATTAAGTATGTTTGGCTGTTTATTTTTGTGTGTATGCATGAAAGCTAATTTTGGTATTTACAAGTTGTGTGGCATTTCTTGAACTTTGGCATTTAATGTGTATTTTTATATTGGAAATAACTTTTAATAGTTATTTTTTCTAGCATGTGTGGAGTGTATGAAAAAAATTAATTTGCACTATGTGGAATGTGTGTAAAAAAAATTAATAATATTATTTGTGTGGATGAATGCATGTGTGTGTCTTTGAACTAACTTCAACATTCACTTTGTGTTATATGTTTGAAATAAATTTGGCATTTACTTTGGGTTAATTACAAGTATGCTTTAACTCTTTCACGTTTGAATGGACTCTACATGTGGAATGTTTGTACTTTAGAACATTTTATAAATTCAACATTCACTCTATTTGTGTGCTTGTATTTTGACATGTTTTAACTAGTATTTATTTTATGTTTGATTATACTTGGTGTAAAGTATATTTGTGTGAACTTTTCTTGAGATTCATTTTTTTTAAAAAAAAATTATTGTCTGTTTGTGTGTGCGCATGTGTGCACATGAACATGCACATGTGTCACATGTGGATGTGTGTGTGTGTGTGTGTGTGTGTGTGTGTGTGAGAGAGAGAGAGAGAGAGAGAGAGAGAGAGAGAGAGAGAGAGAGAGGTGACATTCACGTCATGAGAATATGTGTGTCTAAATATAATTTTAACATTCACTTCATGAAAAAATACTCTAGCATTGTATGTGGGTGTGTTTAAATAAACTTTCAAACTCAAACATATTTTCCAATAAGTATTTTAATAAAAATACTCTAGCATTGTGTGTGTGTGTGAGAGAGAGAGAGAGAGATCTAGAAGAAATGAAATAATCAATAAGAAAATTTAAAAATAAATAATCTAGCATTGTGCACATGTATTTAAATGAAATTTAAAATTTAAAAAATATTTGATGGCAAATAAGAGTAGGAGTAGGAGCACAAGAAAGAGGGGGTTTTGAAACCTTTTTAAGCAGGAGAAGTTTTGAAGATGATGAGGATGATGAAGGTATTGAAGGTGAAAAATAATTGGAGGACTTTTTAGATTAGGAAAGATGAATATGAGCTCCTTCTTGAGACCCTTGTGTGTGTGTGTTTGGTGGCTAGGGGGTGTTGAGACACTTGTAAGAAGTTTAGAAGATGTTGAGGATGGTGAAATGTTCAAAAGAGACATCGAGCTGGAGGCTTGTTTGTGCACAAGGAAAGACAAATATGAGTTCCTTGATATCCCTATGTGTGTGTGTACGCGTGTGCATGCATATGCATGCATGTAGGTGCATGTGTGAATAAAAATACTCTATTCATGTGTGTGTGTGTTCTAGAAGCAATAAAATAATAAATAAATAAATGATAGATTACAAACACAAAATAATCTAGCCTTGTGTGTGCATAATGGAAGCAATATTTTCAATTGGATTAGGCAACTTGATATTGCAATTACTTATTATTTACCAATATTCTCATATAGTATTTATTTATTATTTTTTAGCCTAAAAGACTACCTGATAAAATCTCACTTTTTTCAGGGAGACCAACATATTTGCAGATTGGCAATAAACATTATTGCACTTATTTTCCTAGATCACATGCGTTGTTGCCTTAACAAGATCAGAAAATGAGTTTCATTTAATTGCCCCAACAAAATGTAATTATTTTGCATGCTTAAAATACTAAAAAAGGAATTATTTTACCAAATGTTCTACTATATTTTAAAAAATATTATGACCAAACTTTTGATATCAATAATACAATGACATTATTTAAAATATATAAAACTATCGGTGGGTATATGCACAAAGATGGGGGACCAAAAAGGTGCCACTTTCCTTTTTGACCCCCCAACGACCATAGTGTGTATGCATTAATGTGCATGCGCCCTATAGTGCGCATGCGCTATGGCTTGGGCAATTCAAAACATAGTGTGTGCACATTATAGTGTGCACATGCTATGTAAAAAACTATAACATTTTTGGTTTCCTTTTAAAGGCCCATTTTCATGCTATAAACGCGCGTTTGCAGGGAAAGAGGGCTTCCCAGATCTTGTGCGCAAAGACATTTTGCTTGTTCAATTCATAAAGTTTGATAAAGAATGGCTCCATGATGTCGTCAAGTTCAAACCGAAAGAAGAGGTAAGTGTTTTTACAGCCCATGCCTCCTATTTGTATTGAAATTTTAGTTTTGAAGGAATTTGTTTTGTTCAAATTTCTTTTCTTAGATTTTAAGTGTAATTAAGATTTTTAAATTGATTTTTCTTTAATTTCCAGGAAGAAATGATCTCCTTGAACAAAACGCTCAACCAAACCCTCCATCTTCTCCTCATGAACAAATGAGTGAATAAAATTACCAAGAAAATGAACCTCAACCGCCTCCACCAATCGAGAAACCTCCTCCTAGAACATAGGAAAATTTGATCAACCAAATTGAAAGAGGGAAAAAAGAATTAGAATATTTAATTAGGAGGTTAAAATATTCTATTGCTACAAATCCTAGAAGGGAAAGACTTGAAAAATCATTGGAATCAATCTTGACCCACGTAGGCATAGTTAGTGGGCAACTTAATCTATGACATGATAAAAGAGAAGAACAAAAACAATATTATGCAAATAAATTGTCATATGAGGACATTAAAAATAAAAAAATCACAAAAGATGACATTTGCAAACTCTTTAGAAAACCAACAGACACTAATACTCTTAAAACTACAACAAGGAGGTTCCCAATTCATTGGTGCTTGAATGAAGACATAAAAAAACAACTTTCGGGAGAGATGGTGGATGATCTTTGATTCCCCTCCCTGTAACAATCATGAGGTTCTTATATATTTCTCAAGGAAACTCTAATATGATTTTGTACTCAAGGAGGTGCCAAATAATTTTGACTTTCTAGATTCTTAGGGTAGAGGAGGGGGATCATCATTTGATAGAGTAGGGGCACATCGTGACCCTTAGACACCTAAGGTTCCTATTGGCAAGCCAAAGGTGGATCATGTTAGTATTCCTTTCGTTGTGAGGGAACATGTAGAGGTGGACACACTAGGCACTATTAGTGCTCTGATAGAGACTCGCATTTAGTGTCACTCTTTTAGTTGAGTGTGACCATGGTCAATCTTTGAGGGGGCATACTTGTCGGTCATGTGGATCGTTGTGAACGGACACTGATGATTTTCTAAATATGACATTTGCCATTGACACGTAGGTAAATATTTTGAAGTTCACTAAATTTATTTGATCATATTTCATTTATAAAAGAATAACTAATTAATTTAGTATCTATTGATTATGATCAAAATTCAGGGAAAGAGTGTTAGTGCCAGTGGCAATGATCCTCCACTTCCCTTCTACACATCATCGCCAAATCCACAAGTATGTATCAAATAAAGCATTTTAATTAATATATTTGATTATTATGTAATTATATGAATGATTGTATCATAATTTATTGTGCATGTGAATTAGTTCACTAGTAGACCATCAACATTCACAATAGACACCGAAGGGTATCATGCCACTTTCCTTGAGGTATCTTTATTTGTATTTTAATTTGATTTACTTGATTATATCAAAATCCAAAGGCAAAGTGGTTATTATAGTGATCACATTCCTTAACCTGGCTTTGTGAGGTCATCATTGAGTCCATAGGTATATATGTAATAATGCATTATAATTAACATGTTAGTAGTACATATTAATAAATATAAATATAAAAATGGCTCTACTATGCGGTCATGGTCCTGTAGGAGCTACAACTAGGGTTTCCCCTACCCTATCTAGAAGAAGGATCAATACTCATGATCCTGTTCACCCGAATCTAGCTGAGCCTCAGTGTACACAGGCTAGGGCATCGATTTTTAATGATTCTACAATGGTGCAACACCTTAAAAGGTCATATTTCAAATTTGATAATGGGAAATGTTCACAACATAGCTTCCCACTGTAGACTGCCCCCCAAAAAATGAGGTGATTGTCTTAGCAGTTTCATCGGTGGCTAATGGCTCAGGGATCCCTTCTTGTAGCTTCCACTGGCAATCTAAAGCCGTAGGATTGATGAATGAGGAAAGGGTCGTAGACCCTAAACAGGTGCAGGGCAACACCGGGATTAGAGATGCCCAGATGGGGAGGATGCATTCTAGGCTATTGGGGTCTCAAATAGGCCCAACACCTCTTGAACATTCATAAAAGAAAACACCACAGTCTGCACCCCATGGGTGTTCTGTGACACCACCTTCCAAGATAGTTGATTTGGATGAAACTGCAAATGATGAGGTAGATCATAATCTCTCAATTTTTCCTACTTTAGCTTTGACTGGAAGGTTCCGAGGCCTCTGGCCTAGTCTGAAAGAGTTGCATGCTTGGATAACAGAGAACTAGGATCCTAGGCTTACGAGTTATGTCCAAATTTATCCCTCTGCAAAGGGGTTTTTTATTGAATTTTTTGAGAAGATTCAAGATAGGCAAAGGATATTGTGTGATCATTTTTGGTGCTGGCATGAAAAGTTCTCGTTAATGCTTAAACCATGGAACCTAGTATTTTGTCTAAACTCATAATCTTTTTCTAAGATTCTAATGTGGGTGAGAATTCCCAACCTCCCTTTGTATTTGTGGTTTGATTCTTGTTTCGAAGCAATAGGTGATTCATTGGGAAATTTTCTTAAGATCGATGAGGAATTCTTGAATCTATTCCTTTCCACATATGCACGCATTTTGGTTGAAATGGACATTTCTAATGGTCTTATTATAGAAATTATGATTAACACATCCAAAGGTTGTTGGATGCAGACATTGGACTATGAACGCATGCTCTTCAGATGTAGGAAATTCTTTCAAGTAGGTCATTTGGCAACTAAGTGTAACAAAGTGACTACACAGAAGAAAGCTTCCTGGTGGAAAGGGGCCACTTCTCAACATGACATGGTTGAGAAGAAAAGTGAGAAATAAAAGATTTTTTCTGAGGCTGTCATGGGGGAACAGACTCAGAAGCCTTCAGGGCACCCTAAGAAGGATGAGCAACCTGAAATGTAGTTTAACAATTTTAATTTGAATGAGATTAGTATAGTTTTGCAGCATAACATTTCTTTAGCTACCCCAGAAGGTAGAGAGAAGTGCAGGCCATCTCATGAACTGGTGGGGAATCTAATTGAGAAGAATCAACTCCTTTAAGAGAATTCAGAATGTGAAGAACATATGATGTCTCCCAATAACGCTTCAGATTCGGTGAATGTGGAAACTAGAGTTGAAGATGGTTGGAACGTTGTTAAAGGGAGAAAAGAGAGGAAAGCAAAATATGCCCCTTTCAATATGACTCTAAGATCTCACTCTGAGGGTAGGGGTCTCCCTAAATATCAATAGTTATTTTTGGGGATGGATTTTTTGTTATTCTTGTTGTTATTGATTTTTCTGGGATGGTAGTACCCTCTCCTATTACTATCCTTGGTTTGGGCCAAGCCTCTCCTGTTCATCTTTTATTTTCAATAAATGTACTATTACAGATTAAAAAAAACATGTTAGTAATATGTTCTTATATGAATGGTTGTCTTATAAATTTCTATGTACATGTGCACTAGTTTAACATTGGAGCTTCGACATCGACCCCACACACCAAAGGACATAGTAGAACCTTCACAGAGGTACCATTTATTCATTATTAGGGTTGTAAAAAATGTTAGAGTAATAAAGTGTTTGCCTATTAATTAAATCATGTTTGATTTAATTACTAAGTCACTTATTATCTCTTTCTACTTAAGCTAAACTTTAGGCATATAATAATTAATTGATTTATTAATTATTATCATGCAACCTAGATTTTACCTTTTTAGGTTTTCAAATTTCTTTTTATAAGGATTGATCTCCTTTTGTTTTCATAACTTTGTGATAACATATTGTAATAAATTATTCATTATTGAATTGCAACTTTTGTTTTTGCACATCAAGTATGATTTCTCCTCTCTTGTGGATTAATGTGTTCAGGCCTCCATAGCTTCTTTCTTCTTATCTCTCTTTCAGTGACATGTGTTTCCATGCAGGTTCTCTTGGGATCTGTGTGTTGTTTATTCATCAACTCCAATATGGTATCAAAGCATCATATTTGTTTGCCCCTGTCCTCTTCTTGAGAGATTAAGCCATGTTAGTCAAATCTACATTTTTTTTCCAGAGGGTTTTTTGTGAGATCTATGGGACCTCTTTTTTTGGTCATCTTGGCTTAAAACGGACCTCACGGTTGCGTTCACAGCATCCAAGAACCCCCATATCCATATAAAATTGATCTAATTTAGACAAAGTTGGAATTTGTGGCAATTTTTTTTGCAACAAGCCTTGACACAAATCCCAAGGCACTTTGGGCCCAAACGGACCTCGCCATTGAGCTTGTAGTGCCCAAAAACCCTAGATCCATATAAGGCACATCCAATTTGGATGCTATTACATTTGGAGGCAAAATTTTTTGCATGTCAAGCCGTACGGCCTTGGCATGCAAATTGAGGTAGAATCCTTACAATCCTGGCACAAAAATTGAAGCAAAATTGTATCGATCTGGCATGCAAACTGAGGTAAAAATTATACTCTCTGTCATACAAATCAAGGCAAAAAAATTAGCATGCAAATTGAGGTAAAAATCCATACAGCCTGGCATAGATCTTGAGGTGCGCATGCAATTTTGATTTTTATTTTTTTGGGTGATGACGACCATTTGGCCGTCAAATTTAAGCTCACATATCATATGCAACCTTAGCCCCTAGTTATATGGTGACTAGGGGCTCAGTTGTTAGCTACAAGGGCCTTTTTTCCATGACAGCCATATGGCCATCAATTTTAAGCCCTTGAAGTGCTGACATCAGCACATGTCAACACCCCAGACACCATTTTTTGTGCCCATTAGCATACCTGTGGTTTTTTGCTCATAACTTGAGCATACGGTGTCGAAATTGAGAAAATAAGATATCATCAGAAAGCTGGTTCAAAGGTCTATCCAGATCTGGGTATATTTAATTCAAATTTTTGTATTTTTTCAATCTAGTGGATATCTTGGATGTTTAAGGTCCTAGGATCTCTTCCCTTTGAGGGATGGCTCATCTTAGGTTGTTTTTTTGTTTCACCAGCCTTCAAGATTTTTTGAGAAGTGTATAATTCACTTTTGTAGCATTCTTTTATGCACATGCACTGAGATATGGGGTCATTCTATTGCATGTATGAGATTTTGCACAAGTTCGTGCTCTATGTACTCGCACTCCATTATAAAGTGCCAGCAGGGTTTGATGTTTTCCTTTGTTTTCCATCTACTTTCTTTCATGTGAGTGTTCCTCCAATGAAATTAGCCTTGAGTATCTTTATTTATGTTTGTACTCTATCTGTACCTTTGATGCTCTTGGAATCATGCAGTTCATATTGGATGATCTTTTCAGTGTCCCTGTCATTCTCCCTTGTCAACATTATGGGGGGGTTTCTACTGTTGGTTCTACTGCTTCCTTGGTTCGATAGTGTGAGCTATGTATTTAGTATTTGATTCTATGTACTACGCAGATGTAGTGGTTGGGTGTCTATGCATTCTGGTGAGATGGATCATTTACCATATGGACACTCTTTCTTTCCTATTTTTGGGATGCACTCTTCCAACTTTGATTGATCAGCTCTTCATACTTTTGGTCTTTTTATGCCATCTATATTTTTGAGTTTAGGTGTTTGCCTTTGTTTACCTCCTAATTTGAGTAGTGTCATTTGAGGGCACTCGTGTAGATTACAGTATTTTGTATCTTTGACTTTAGTTGTTTTTCCTTGTTTGCCTCTTGATTTGAGTAGTGTCATTTGATGGCACTCATGTAGATTACAATCTTCTCTACCTTGTTATATTTAAGTATAGGATCCTCAGATCATCAATTACTTCTTAATAGAGTTTGTAGCTTCTTGCTTCAGTGATGTTGTACATATTCATCTTTGTTCCTATTTCCTGGAACATTCCTATTTTTGGAGGCTTCTTCAGTTCTTCAGACTAGTCTTTGTCTCTTTTTGGAGTAGAGTTTTTTCTATGTGGTTTTCTCTATTTCTCCTCTTTTTAGAGACTCTTTTTTGTACCTAGGTACCTGATCAAGCCTTTTGTTGCTGGGACCCATTTACTTTCAGTTGTTCTTTCTAGGTTTTAAGCTTCTCCCAAAGTTCATCTTAAGGGGGGGTATTAGAGTAATAAAGTGTTTGCTTATTAATGAAATCATATTTGATTTAATTACTAAGTCACTTATTATCTCTTTCTACTTAAGCTAAACTTTAGGCATATAATAATTAATTACTTTATTAATTATTATTGTATAGCCTAGGTTTTACCTTTATAGGTTTTCAGATCTCCTTTTATAAGTATTGATCTCTTTTTGTTTTCATAACTTTGTGATAAAAAAATGTAACAAATTTTTCATTATTGAATTGCAATTTTTGTTTTTGCACAGGTAAAAGCACAATCAGGTGTCACCTTTTAGGCTAACTTATCAATAAAGCTGAATTTTGGTATTTCTAACTAAAAATTATTTTTTGTCAAACATATGGTCTAGCTAGATTCATTCTAGGTAAGTTAGATAAGTGCTTTAACTTTTCCAATTGGAAATATCTATTAAATGCATATTTTATACCACTTTGGGTCTAATTACAATAAAAATAAAATTATTTTAGAAAAGTGGTCTTTCAATAACTCCTAATCTTTTTAATGATATTTAAAAAAAAACAAATACCCTTTTCTAGAGATTAGAGTCAAGAATATCCTCATATAGATTTTATAGTGTTTTAATTGGACATAGTTTATTGTAATTAAAACATATTGAAAGTAGGTATTTTAACAATCAAGGAGATGTTCATTCAGAGAAAGAAAAAAATAGTAAATCATACTAAATAAAAATGA
This sequence comes from Chamaecyparis obtusa, assembly GCA_027943335.1. Taxonomy (NCBI): domain Eukaryota; kingdom Viridiplantae; phylum Streptophyta; class Pinopsida; order Cupressales; family Cupressaceae; genus Chamaecyparis; species Chamaecyparis obtusa. Next base: position 298,452 of record BSBK01000136.1, on the reverse strand, counting down.
AAAACATATGGTGCGCTAGAGGAGAGAGTCCTCTTCAAGAATATATATTTCTTTTTTTGATTGGGATAGATTTGTTATGAAAAATATGTTGCGAGATGAAAACTGTCGATTTCAATGAGTTGGAATTTGAATTGTTATGAAAGAGAAAATAAAGGTCACAAACCAATTTTTATTTCTTCATGCACTAGCTATATATGTCATCTATGACATATTTTGAAATTAAGGGAAAAAGTATTTATTTACATATAATCTTTTGGTGGGAACTAGACCCCTAATTTTCAGCATTTTTCAACAACTAAAAAAAAGTCTTTAAAATTTAAAATTAAAAAAACATATCAATTATTATTAAAAAAAATTATTAAAAATATTAATTATAAACTTCATCCATTTTATCACATTTAATTAGATTACATCATCTTCAAATTCCAAAAATAAATATCATTTTTATACTATTGAAGTTGAACAACTTTGATTTTGTTAGCATTTTCCTTTGAAAAAGGTTGACAGCTTATTGTGCTTTTACCCGCACATCAAGAATGATTTCTCCTCTCTTGTGGATCAATGCATTCAAGCCTCCATAGCTTCTTGCTTCTTCTCTCTCTTTCTGTGACAAGTGTTTGCATGTAGGTGTTCTTTGGAGTTGTGGGTTGTTTATTCATCATCTCCAATAAAAAAATATATGTAATCTTGATAACTACATAATATTTTTACATCAAAGACTCCTCCTTCTATTGGTGATACTTTGGATTGTGGAGTAGGTGCAGTAGTAGCTAGTTCTAAAGCACTGACTAAGGTATGAAAGAGATCACTTAATTTTAATTATTATTTTAATAGTTTGTATTGAATTTTATAATGACATTCATGCATGTATTTTAATTATTATTTTGACCATTAATGTAGGGACTTATTACTCTAGATTGTTAGCATGTGCCTTTGGTGGATGTACATAGTG
>BSBK01000136.1:242500-292500 GCA_027943335.1 Chamaecyparis obtusa | reverse complement strand
AGGCTCAGGGTTGAGGTTGACTCTAACCTAGCTCAAGGTTGAGGTTGACCTTGACCTAGAAGGTCGACCTTCACCCTGAGGTCAAGAATCTCAATTTCTTAGGATCATGTGCCAAAAATAAGCTGGAAACAGGTGGAAAGAGAAGCAGAATAGGGGGAAAAAGCTAGATCCAAGTCGAAGACCCATTCAAGGCACTTGACATGACCCCAGACCACTTACTCAGAGGGCTAAAATGGTTCTAAATGGAAGTGCTTCCATTTTTCAACGATACATTTAGCCCCCACTTTAGCAAGAGTATGGACTCGATGCAAACTCTTGGTAAAGTAGATCACAACAAAAAAGACAATCTTATTGAAATCAAAAGGGACAAAGGAATCCTCAAGCCCCCAAGGACTTAAGTCTTCATCAACTCCAAGATTACAATAAGAGAGACATCTCTATAAAAGAGAGAGAAGAGGGTGTGATTACCTCGCCCAATGAGAACTTATGTCCCATTGTGAACCACACAAGGAAACAAAGCAACTAGAAAGATGGAATTGAACTGCCTAGTGAATGTGGCTACTCACTAGTCATTTCATCAAGGAGTCACCCTTAGGAATATTCTATTCCAAAAGAGAAAAGCCAAAAAAAACAAAAGAGATCTAGTCTTAAGGACACCTTCGACCTTAAGGGATCAAAATTTTAAAAATTGAAACTGGAGGGATCAAGAGATCCTATAAGATAAAAATCAATGCTTTAAGGATTAGTCACTAATCCATAAAGGGAGAAAAGAGCCTTGAAAAATACATATATTGAAAGTGTGTGTGTGTAAGAGGTGAGTAGAGTGTATGCCCCCACGTTAAAGTCATTGCTAACACTTCAATAGGAGCAATGGCTTGAACAGAAACATAAACAACTCCACTGATTACCTTTCCACTACGAGATGCCCCCAAGTGAAGACAAATCAAGGGAAATACCACATAAACAAATAGAGAACACATAAGGGATATGGGGTTAGTATAATCATAAGATAATATATATATGATATTATTGCAAATGAATTGACATCAGTCCCAAAAGAAAGTAGAACTACAATCACAATGCAGGAAAGAACACATAAGAGCTATGAAGAAAAGTCTTTTTGGACCACGATATGGAGACCAAAAAGAATTAGTGCTACCAAGTCACAAATCTAAGTGGACTACACAATGAAACATTTACGAACAATAGCACCACTAGTACATGTGGGGCCAAATTTCAATGAAAACTTCAGATGGATAATTTTTTTTTTATAAATTTGGTTTTTTTTAATAGTCCCCGATGGTGTCAGGATTCCAATGGGTTTTAAATAGAGCATCATAATTCCAACAGTTTTATGGTATACATGAAAAAAAGTGAAATGGCCAAATCATTTTTATTTTTATTGCTGAAGAGAGAAAAGGAGCGGGAGCAGGACGAAGCGATTTTGTGCGCGAAGACAATGTAACTGGCTAGGGTGTAGCTGATTCACTTTCTTCATCTTTGATCTGTGATGGTATCCAAAGGTATGTGATTTCTAGACCCCAAAATTGTAATCTCTTTCGAGTGAACCCACAATAGTGGGTTACACTTTTTGGCCTAAACGGATACTGAACTCTACATTTTTAAAAAAAAATTAGATTCAGATACATATTGTTGTTAAACCATTTGAAATCAGAAGATGAAGTAAATTAGAGTCTTTTAGGATTTTTTGTCTAGATTCTAAATATATTTTTTATTTTTATTTTTGAATTGACCTGAATAGTATTTTCTTTCTCCCACAAAAACTGGTATGTTGCTAAAAACATCATTTTCAAATAGTTACATCTTTTTCATAAAGACTTTTTTTCTAAAATAGATATCAATGTTATTCTTTCAAATTTAGTTTTTTAATATCCATATGGAGGGCAGGCAATTAGTTTGAAGACATATCATGATTATTTCATATTTAGTTAATGTTTGAAGTTGACTAAACCATAATTTTGACATACCTTGACTACATAGCTTATAACTCGTCGTGTATTTGTCCAATTTCAATTTATTTTTTTTATTAGAAAGAGAACTTCACTACCTAGGGCATATATATTTTTTGTAATTTGTTTTCTCTCATTTAGTATTTTTCCATAAGTGTCAAACATAGAGGTAGACATACAGTGAAATATCCATGTTTAGTAAAACTAAAAATACAAAGTCATAATAAACTTAATATATATTAACATTATAATCATTGGAAATATTTTTCTCAGTAGTACCTTACTACATAGATAGGTTTCTCAAATGGATTCATTTGATCTTCCAAAAGATAAATTCGAAGTGATTTTTTGTCAGCATTTTAATAGGTGGGAAGGAGACTCCATTTTAGGTATGAATGATGAGTATAGATGTTATATCAATGTTTTTCTTATCTAAGAGGCTTTGAGCTAGCCATTTGTAATTATTTCCTTCAAATGAAACCTCTCAAGGCTTAAATCATCGTATTTTATTAAAAATGTGCTATTTCAGAAAAAATCAGCATGTCTAAAAAAGTGTAACCCACTATTGTGGGGTCACCCTTCCCTTAGGGTTTTTTTTAGCAGCGAATGTTAACAAATGCAGTGATTATGATATGTCCATTGCATCTTAATAAAACTAAGCACCATATTCAACAAGCAGTTCACACATAGGTACATTTTCATTCTCTGAAGCATAGTGAAGAGCAGTTCTCTTTTTTACATTTGTGGCATTGACAAAACTATCCTCATCACACCTACGTAGCAATGCTTTTGCAATCTCTGTCATTACATCTATATCTTTATCATTCCTTCCTTCAAATGAATAGTGAAAAAATGACATGCCCCTTTCATCTTGAACGTTCACTAAAGCACCGCAATGAACAAGTAGTTCACAGATATGTGTGCTTCCTCTCTCAGAAGCACTGTGCAAAGTAGTCCTCCCTCTCTTATCTATGGCATTGACAAATTCAAATATTATTTATGCATCACACATGTCTACAAAAGCTTGTGAAATATTTGTCCCCACATCTATAACTTTATCAATCCTCCTTCAAATGCATAGTGCATGGTTGTCATACCTTTTTTGTCATTGCATGGTTGTATTAACTGGCTGAACTCTTAATACAACTATTATCTCTTGGCATCTATTACCTACATGGTACTAGTATAAACTAGATAAACCCTCCTAAATCATACTGAAGATACAATGAATAGCTCTTGGCATCCATCACCTACACAATACTGGTGACTGCCAACTAAATCACTATTGTATTATATCTAGATTGAGCTCGTAGTCATTTACTAGCTAGCCACCTTAACGAAGTTTTAGATTTTCCTCCACCTAGAGCTCATGACTACATCCCAAAACTTCCATGTGAAGGATGCAACAAAATAAGTGACACCTAATAATCATTTAGGGTAATTAGACCAGGGGTAATTAATAATAAGTTTTGGTTGTTATTCTTAGGATGAAGTATTTGAACAACATCTCACACAATCCTACAACCATGAATTTTAATAGCTTCCCTCCTATCGAACTACCACCCAATATCCAATCCCGCCTATCACTCTTATATGAATTATCTACCCTTTGAATTCATAAATTAATCCTCCAAGTGGCTTACATATAAATCCTTAAGTCTTAATAAGCCCAATTTATTAGAGATCAATTGGAGAAATTTCCAAACTCATTCTTAGTAGGAATAATCCCCAAATAGCTTGAAGGAAGGCTATCCAAGATCACGGTTACCAAATTTACTTTGATTTCAACACTTTTGGAAAGGATGTACACAAAACCAACCCTTATAAGTGACGACATCCTATTTTATGGGAATATTATGTGAATGTAATCAAATTTCTCTTGGATTCGATGCAAAAAAATTACACACAATCAAATCCACAAGTGATTTGATTACATTCGCATGGATTGTGGAGACTTAATGTTTGTAATATTATGTGATTTTATTTCCATGTTCTAGCAGGATTTCACGATCTAGTCCTCATTTTAATATTCAACCAGTTCTTAATTCTCAGTACTACATATTGCATTTCCATCCCATAATCAATATTAAGGCTCTATTCCTAAAAGAATTCCAAACTGACTTATAACATAGTAGAGAGATAGTTGATTAATTTAGTCACCAAGGCCTATTTACAACTTGGTCGCTAGTGCGCTTGGTCTCTGCATTTCTTCCTCTTTTAACTGGAGTCTTGTTTACTTTTGGCACTTCTTTACGTGGGTATAGATTCTTAAACCCTTTTATCACTAAGCATTAATGCATGTAATCCTTGGACACTAAAATAGGGTTAGCAAAGCACTGAAATCGTACTACTTACAATTTAGGAAGCTACAAAAAAATTAAAACTTGCAAGACAAAAATGTATTGGACCAATTAAAAATTAGAAAAAAACTTTTAAAAAATTGATACATTAGAAACATGGAGAAACATTTATTAAGAAAGTTTTATAGAAAACATTAATAAGAAGATGTTGAGGTGAAAATATTAATCTTCCACCTTTAGCCAAAGACTAAAAATTAATCATTCATAATTATAGCTTAAAATTCATCAATATAGTAATATAATAAAATCAACATAAAATTGATTGATAATCAAGACCTTCCCACTCTCCTCAAGCTATATAACATGATCTTAATGCATAGTATTGTAATGCCATAAAGTGCACCATGTGCAATTCCATGTCGCATGGAACCTCCACTTTAATCGAATCAAATCTACACCTATGCCCACTTCACCTCACTTACCTAATCAGCTCTTCTTCTTCAAATTCCCAACCATGTGGACTATTTAGATTTAGGGTGCTTGCATCTTCATGAGACACACTCATCCTAAAAATATATTGATAAAATATGTTCATTTGAGTGTTACACCTATTGTCCCGCATGGTGTAACACCTCCTTTGATAGGAAACCAACAATGGGAATCCATTGGGTTTCTTAAAATCTTCATTTTCCTTTTTTCTAACTTCTTGCTCATTCAAATCAATTCTTGAGCTATCTTTGCAATTTCTCCATCATTTTTCATAACTTTCATAGCAATTTTATCACTTAGCTTTGATGCCTCATCACCTTGGTTGCACACTAACATGCTCTCATCTTCATTCTAGTAGGCTTTGGCTTCTTTTCTTAAAAGGATAGTTATCTCTCACCTCACACTCATCTATCTCAATTTTTTTAAAGCATATCAATAGTTCTTAATCTTTATCTAGTATTGTTTATTATTTTCTAAATTTATTGGTCATATCTCTATCTTGGTTGACTTCAATAACCCTCTAAAATAAATGATCCCAACATGTTTCCTAGATCCATGTATATCATGGATTGATCTTATTGAGGGTCACTTCATTTTTATTTCAATGTCTTTCACCATATTATATGCTATTAATCTCAAAGTTTTGACTCTCTACCATGCTTAATCTCATGCAAATACCCACCCTCTACTTTTGTCCATAGTTGGGTCTTTGTCATTTCATTTCATTCACTATTCTTAGGCTTCTTCATAATGTATTCTTCATGGACTTGTCAAAACATTCCATGATAATACTATACTCTATTGGCACATTGTAGCTCCTACACCAATGTTATTCATGCCTTTCCACTCTTCTTTCCTTTTCAACCATTGCTTTGACTCATGTTATTCAAGGATTTATGTATGGTCACTTCATTGATGCATTGTTTCAATGTTTTCAGACCCCTGTGACTGATTCTTGTATTTAGCTATGGTACATGACATTAGTCATTGTAGCCTCTTCGTCTAGCATATCTATTTCTCCAAGGGACACTATTGATTGGGATACTTATATTAATTGATAGATCTAGATACCCTTTTGCCTTTGAGCCATTAAATGTCGCTGCACATTGTCTTGTTTGCTACAAATAGCTTCCTTTCAATATTCAACAAAGACTACTATCCTACTAACTACATAGAGTCTTTGTTTGTTTTCGATGTCTATTTTTATAATCATTGGAATTTCTTGACATTGTATCCAATTTGATTTTGTGACTTAAAATATCACTACCATAGAGCTATACAACACTATCTTCATTCTTAATAGTGATTGATTTTTCATGCATTTTAATTTTCTAGCACTATCTCCAAGAGTGAATAGGTTCCCTTGGCGGTTGGTGACACCATTTGATGCCTTTGTTCACATTTTTACTTTTCTACTAGCGATAGGGATCATTATTTCTTTTTTTATCAGTGCCTTTCTTATTGCTTCCACTTCCTTTAATCTCTTTCATGCTACTATGGCATTGCTATTTTAATAGCCATTGACACTGTCCTTTCTTTTCAATGTATATTCATTGTCTTTGATGCATTTTATTTCATTATGTTTACTGACTCTTGAAATTATTTTCATGTATATGTATTCCTTAGTCATGTTAGGAGCATCTTAAAATAGTTTTAAGAATGACACCAACGTGGAATGCCAACAACTTTAATAGTAATATATAGGAGCATCTTAAAATAGTTGTAAGAATGACACCAACGTGGAATGCAAACAACTTTAATAGTAATATTTATTGCATGCGTAGTAAGATCATTGTTGATGACAAACCTTATGCTCAATAGTGTCTTTCCAATATATCTAGTACATCTATTGGTTGATATTAGTATTAATGATTTTAGAAATAATATAATTGACATTACTCAATAGTCAAATTCCAAATCTAAAAAAAGAGAAAATCTAATTCCAAATGAAGCCTTAATTGCTACCTCATATGATACATGAAGCCTTAATTTCTACCTCATATGATACATTGAAGCACCTGAATTTGTGAAGATGACTTATAAATTGTTTATATTAAAGAGAGATACAACTTTATATAAGAAACTTTAAGTAATAATTCAAATTGAAAGCCAAGCCAAAGGGGAAATTTAAAAATTAAAGAAAGTAAGAATGACATAATGATTGTGTGTGTGTGTGTGTGTGTGTGTGTGTCTATATATATATATATATATATATATATATATATATATATATATATATATATATATATATATATATATATATATATATATATATATATATATATATATATATATCACTTTCAATTTGAATTTGTATGTATATATGTGCGACTGTATTTTCCTATAGCATTCCTTAGTCTTGATTGAGGATGAAAGGCACATGGTCACTAAACTGGACTTGCATAGTGTAGCTAGATTAAAGGGGTGATTATTTTGGTAGTGAAGATGAGAAAAAAAACACAATTCATTAGTTAAATGTTTTGTATATAAATTGGGTACGACTTTTGTAGGTAGTTTTAGCTCATTGTTTTGTAATGAAATTTTTCAATTTCATGTATTTTATCTCCTATTTATTAAGTGCATGAGATGAAGGTTGAATGTAAGAGTATTATAATTAATGTTGAGTTACCTTTGGATCTCGAGTTTTTGATAATCCTATGATGATCTTTCTCAACAAGTATTTTATTCTATTGTTGTTTTTTGAATAACATATTGGGTAAATACAAAACTATGTACTTCTACAGGAGAGTCAACACAAAATTGAAGCATCAAACAAGACTTGATCAAGTTGCAGGTGGAACATGCACTGAAATAGTAAGTAATGTAGAATAACAAAATAAGTAATATGTCGTGTCTACATTTTGTTATTTTCTGAGATTACATCCATGTTCTATATTCATAGAATGGTTGAAAATTGAAATTTACAATTCGATAAAAGCACTGACAGGTGTTGTTCCCTACACCCTCAATCAACAACTTGCCTCCATTTGTGGTCTCAAATTTCCTCCATTTGTCATTCCATGCACCCTCAAAAAGTGTTAGATAGGCATATTTATCATTTTAAGATCAAAGAGAAAGGCCCCCTTTTTTATGCACGTGCACACACACACACACAACATATATAACATATACAACCTTCACCAAGCAAATTTTCCTAAGCACGACTGGGACCTTACCCTACAACAAATGTATTATTGTGAAAATCATCAAAAGTCCATTTGTTGCTAGGTCTAACTCCTAGTAGTACTTGGTTAAATTTGATGCACTTCTGATATATTTTGTGTATAATATATATATGATACTTTATTTTGATTTATAAACTACTATATTATTTGAATATCTTTCTTTCTTTCCACAATAGGAAAGAGTTTGAGGTGGAAGACTACAATGGTAGAAGTATTTCAATTTGGTATACTATACTAAAACATCATTTCATAACTAACTTATCAATTTCTATATATAATTAGGTTATAGATAATCTAAGTGAAGAAGGATCATGTCAAACAATCCAAGTGAAGCACATAATGGGGATCCAATCAATAGATTATGGTCTAACTTGAAAAGAAAAGGCGATGGAAAATTTTATTGTCCCTGCAATATTTTTAAGGGCTTAAACACTAGAATATTGCTAATCGAAATAGCTAAGAGACATTGTAGGGATAATGGTCACATTGAAGGGGGGTTTTATTATCATCAATTGGTAAGTTTTTCATTATATTTATTTAACAATTAATATATATATGAAATACACTTGATGATGAGATCATTATCATGGTTTATTTGTGTTCCTCATTTTTATATAGGCTGACCTCCCTAGGGGAGTACATGATATGGACCATGGAGGTGTGAATATGGATAATATGGCTTTGTAAGTGGAGGATCATGGAGGTGCAAATATTGAAGTGAAAGATTATGATCCCATGGAAGATGATGATCATGCGCCAGATAACACATCTGAAGATGATGGTACTAATATATTGATCCATGACACATTTGGTACTGGCACAACTGATGATCATGATGATCAGGATGATATTGATGTCATCCATGATATACCTCTACTTGAGAAGGAAACCATGACCCTTTACGAAGGCTCCCAAATAACTCTTCTCTCCGTTGTATTGTTGTTGTTGAACTTGAAGGTTATGAATGGTTTATCCAACATAACAATGTCACATATGCTAAGGTATGTCATATATGTCATCATAGTAATTAAAGGGTGAAACATGAACCATAAATATTGTTAATATTAACAACTTATATTTTTTCTATAGATTGATAGGTGATTTTTTATTACCACCATCGAATATTCTCGCTCGCTCATACCGAGAATTATGTGCCACTATGAAAGATATTAGAATAGAGTATCAAGCAATAGATGCTTGTCCCAATTATCATATTATTTATCATCAAGAACATGAATTTGCAAAAAAAATGCCCTGAATTTCATACGAGTAGATATTGAACAAATCAAATAAAAAAAAAGGTGCCTCACAAGGTTCTTCGTTACAACCCCATTATACCATATTTGCAAAGATTTTTCAGGTGTAGTAGCTTGGCATAATTTATGGATTACCATGCACACAATAGGAGTCGAGATGACATTATTCAAATGTCTATGGATGGTTTTTCATTTAAGGACATAGAGGAAAAGTGGCTATACTTTATCAAAGAACCTTGAAATCTCAAGCTTTCATTGGTAGCGGACGGTGTCAATCCATTTGGAGAGCTAAGATCTATTTACTCTGTTTGTCTTATTTTTGTCATCAACAATAACATTCCTCCATGGATGTCAATAAAGAGAGAGCACATTGTGTTGGAAATGATTGTTCCAGGTATTTGATCATTTAATATTTATCTACATGTAATTATAAATCTTGCAGTAAAATGATCACAATAATTATGTAATGTTGTTGTTCATTCAACTAGGTAAATACCAAGTTAAAGATATGAATGTATATATTGAGCCTCTTATCAATGAGTTGTTGGAATTATGTAATGGTGTCACAATGTATGACATCTCTAGACCAATATGACATAGACAATTTCAATTTCATGTAATGCTTGTATGGACAATACATGATGCCCTAGGGCTAACACATTTTTCTAGTATGTTATGGTGAATTCAAGTTGCACATGATAATTCTAAATATAAAAATTAACATATTTAATCCAATTGTATCATTATCTTGTAGATCTTCAAACAAAGGGAAAATTTTCTTGTCTAGCTTGTGGTCCAAAGATGAAATCTTGTCATTCAAAAGGTTTAGGAAAGTAGGTGTTTGATGAGCATAAACACTTTCTCCACAAAAATCATAAGTATTGAATTACCGAAAAACATCATTTCAATGGGAAAGAAGAGACTACATCTAAGCCACAGAGAATGACACCTCGCCTATGGAAGTTGGAATATAATAGAATTTATTGTCAAGGTACTACTGTTCTACCTAATTATTTATGTTTGGAATTTGTATATTTATATTGTGTTTTTTTCTCTGATTATGTGATTGATGATCATGAATGTTGTCAAGGCAATACTACTGAGCACCTTCCAAAGGGACTAAAAAGTTATCCCAAACAATTTAGTAGGTTTCCCTACTACGAGTAGTTGCAAACTATGCATTTATTTGATACTATGCATATTGGAAAGAATGTAACAGAGAGATTTTGGAAGATATTGGATGGAAGGCGTGACAAAGAAAAAACTATCAAAATTTGTAGTGACATTCATGAATCCAATCATGCAATGAAAAATTTCACTGAATAAAATAGAAATGAAGAACAGATTAATATAAGTGCCCTTCCTTGGTTATTAACAGAGCAGCAAAGTGATGCCATAAAATAAGTCATATGAAAAATTTGATTTCCCATAGGATTTGCTGCGAACATAAGCAATACCATATCAAGGAAAAGTGAATTTGGGTTAGGGTTGAAAATGCATGATTGGCATACCTTCATGAAGGTAAGTCATGTTCTTTTGTATTTACAATATATTTGTAAACTGCATGTACTTCTCATTGTATTATGTGAGAAAAGAATGACATGATTATTTTTATAATTGTTGCAGTACGTGCTACCCCTATCTCTCCCAGAGAACTTTGACAATAACATCAAACAAGTGATATATGATCTTGGAAAATGCATGAGGTAAGAAATGATATCTGTTCAATTTGTTGTATATATTTATTTTATTTGTAATTTATTTTTCATGTTATGTAATATATTGTAAAGTTGCGTGTTTATATATTTTTATGTCTTGAATGTCTTGTAGATGGTTGTCATCTAAAGAAATCCATATAGTAGATATAAAATATTGGAAGAGAAGAATTTCTCATTTAATGTGTGAAATGAAAATGTGTCTACCTTCAACCTTTTTCAATGCACAAGAACACTACCTCATACACCAAGTTGAGGAGATTGAATTGTGTGGACCTGTACACACTTGGTCAATGTGTATGGTTGAGAGACACTTGAAATTTTTTAAGGCTTTGGTTTCACAAAGAGGACGTCCTGAGGGTTCTATGGTGGAGGGATATATGGTATACTAGACTATGGTGTACGTTACTGAATATCATCCTAAGCTTGCAACAAAGATCCATATAGATCGCATTTGGGATCTCGACACCATTAAAAAATTCGAAGGGGAGTACTTGGTGGGGAAAGGTAGAATGAGAAAAGTGAGAGGTAATAAATTATAAGATGTTATTATAGCTGTTAATTAATTCTTAATCTTCAAAATTAATCAGTTATATGTCCTTTATTTATTTTTTGTACAACTGCTCGAGAGTGGGATGCAATACATTTGTATATTGCAAACAATCAAGATTGGATGATGGTATGGATTGAAAGATGTCATCATTTAGGTCGCACATTAACATGGGAAGTTGTATCTTCATTGGTTAATGAAGCTCATCATAATGGAGATCCAAATTTTATGCAAAGGGAAATAGATTTAGCATATGGTTTAAGAGATTTCCAAGTATGTATAAATTTGTTAATCACCCATACGTTTATGAACTCCTGATACAATAATTTATACATGTTTGACATATTTTTGCAGGTCAAACACCACAAGGCTATGTTTTGTAATGGTCATAAATTTCACATCAAAAGGTTGGATGACACAAAGAAAACTTGTGATTCTGGGATAAGTGTAGTCTTTCAGGTGACTAATATTTCATCTAGAAATGACTTACATCCTCCATAGTCTGAAAATTGATACTATGATATTTTGGATGATATACTTTAGTGTGACTTTAATTCCTTCAGATTAGTTCTCTCTGTCATCAAATGGTAGAGGCTACAACTTAATGAAAATGATCCTGATAGAACTATTATTGAACATGACAATGGATTTCCAATGATTAATACAAGGTGGTTTGATCTAGTTGAGGATGAGCCCTATGTTCTTCCAAGCCAATGTGAGCAGGTATTTTACTTAGAGATTCTAGATAAATTGGGTTGGTCATTTATTGTTAGACATGATCTAGGAGGAAGGTCGATGAGGTATAATGTGATGGAAGAAGAAGATTGTGAACAACTAGAAGATGACATAGATGATGATCACGAATGACAGATAGTTGATGATGTTCATGATGCAACTTTTCTTGAAGAAGAAGAAGATGACGACGACGACGATGATGATGATGATGATGTCAATGTCGATGATGATGATGACCAAGATGATGACAATGACAGTGGTGGTGATGATGTCGACAACGATGATGATCATGGTGATGAATTGGATGAAGAAGAAGATGAATGACATGGATGAAATGTATAGTTACATGATCACTTCTTAATCTATTTAATATTGATTTCTTGATAGAAATGTATAGTTATGCGATCAATGCTTAATCTAATTAATTTGTGATGTACCTGTTGGGTATATTCTTGATTTTCTAAGGTTTTTGTCCAAACATTGGTTTAGTCCTCTGGTTTGTGAAGTTTTCCTAGGTGCAGGTGTCAGAAGTTCTTCAAAAAATTGTCATAGCCTACTTCAAAACCCTAACCCTAGGTTTCATTTTGTAAAATGTCAAATTCATGCAAAAGTCCTCATGATTAGCCCTTATTCTTCTATTTCATTGTTACCTTTTTAAGTCACTTAAGCTGATTAAATCGTGCACGTGTTAAATGTTTTGTGTTCGCTGAATCGAAAAAGATCATAGCATGTCTCATATAGTATTTGGTGATTCAGCGAACAATTCAATCTTATGCTAAGTGTCATTTTAGTCACATGGTCTCTAAGTCTCCTAGTTAACACCTCAACCATTCAGCGAACTGGAGAATATGTTAAAAATGCTAAGTGATTGTCTTTGTTCGCGTAGTCTCCAAATATCTGACAGTTATCAGAAAACATCTGGTGATTCAACAAATGCATTATCTCCAATTCGCGTATTCCTTGGTGGTTCTTTGCTTACACTGAGCAACTTGGCGACAACGGTTATCGCTAATTCTCTGAATCTAGCGGTTAAGGGAAAAATAACCTAGCAACTTGGCGAATACCGTAGATCATTGTCAGGATCGACGGTTGTGGTTTAATCTCAGATATTATTGGGTCCTACATGTTTCATTTGGTGAATGAGCAACTATGTAAAGAATTCTAAGTTTGGCGGCCCTGATAGTTTGGTATGAAGAATTTGGCATAACGGGTTGTTTAAAGTGTTCACTTGTTCTCGGAATAAATTAGTAAGAAGCTAAATGATTTAGCGATTCAGCGAATCATGTGGTCACGGGTTCTCTAAAAGGAAAGGTAAAGGGCATAATCATTTAGCGAATGCGCGAATAAAAGGGTCGCCAAAGTTTTGAGTTTTCAGTCGCTTAATTACGGATTGAAATACTCAGTGTTTAATATGATCTGGTGATTCAGTGAACAAGTCAATCTTATGCTAAGCTTTTTTTTAGTCGCGTGGTCTCTAAGTCTCCCGGTTAACACCTCAACCATTCAGCGAACTAGAGAATATGTTAAAAATGCTAAGTGATTGTCTTTGTTCACATAGTCTCCAAATATCCGGCAGTTATCAGAAAACATCTGGCAATTCAGCGAATGCATTATCTCCAATTCGCGTATTCCTTGGTGGTTCTTTGCTTACACTCAGCGACTTGGCGACAACGGTTATCGCTCATTCTCTGAATCTAGCAGTTAAGGGCAAAATAACCTAGCAACTTGGTGAATACCATAGATCATTGTCAGGATCAACAGTTATGGTTTAATCTTAGATATTATTGGGTCCTACATGTTTCATTTGGTGAATGAGTGACTGTGTAAAGAATTCTAAGTTTGGCGGCCCTGACAGTTTGGTATGAAGAATTTGGCAGAACGGGTTGTTTCAAGTGTTCGCTTGTTCTCGGAATAAATTAGTAAGAAGCTAAATGATTTAGCGATTCAGTGAATCATGTGGTCACGGGTTCTCTAAAAGGAAAGGTAAAGGGCATAATCATTTTGCGAATGCACAAATAAAAGGGTCGCCAAAGTTTGCATTTTTAGTCGCTTAATCATGGATTGAAATACTTAGTGTTTAATATGATCTGGTGATTCAGCGAACCCTTTGTTCACTGAATCTCATAATCAAATGACCAAGGATCAAATATTTCAGTGAACTGGCGACAGCCATAGATCATCGACAAGATCAACAGTTCATTCAGAATCTCAGAGTAAAGATGATGGTAAAGTAAAGATTCAGCGATTCAGAGAGTAAAGGCTTCGCCAATCCTCCAAGTAATTTAGCAGTTAAGTGATCCATTAAGCAAATGTGTGAACCCTTTGTTCACTGAATCTCCAAAAGATTTAACAGTTAGCTGGGACATTAAGAGAATGTGAGATGGTTTTGTTCGCTGGTTCACCAAATGACAACTGGAGTCAAGTGCTCGAAGGGTGTCACTGTGTTCGCTAGTTTGCGAAAAGTATCATGAGTTAAGGATTGCATTTCGAGAACCTGCGAAGGCTTTGGTTGCTAGTTCTCTGAATCTATGCTAGGGTTAACATTACATTCAGTGATCACGAGAAGCTTTCAGTCGCGGATTCGCTGAATCAGCCCAGTTGGAAAAGGTAATAAAAGAAAAGAAAAGGGACCGTTGCCTGCATGGATAAAGTATAGTATCAAGCTGAAAAATAAACTAATGAGCCATCCAATCAGTTTCAAAGGAAGATTGCATGATGTAAATAGGTTTAAAGTGTAGGATCTTAATCATTTGCCTCTTTGCCTTGTTTTTGAGTTTTTAAAATCTATTTGTCAACATTTGTACATCGGCTAGCTCCATTTTGAAAACTGGTGACACGTGAAATTGAATGCGGGAGAAATTAAGGAGATTTGCAGTAATTGTGGTAGTTGTACACACTTGATCTGCATTGATAAATAAGTTAAGCTCATTGTTTCCTGTGTCCAAAATCATTTGAAGAGAATTGTGTCATTTTGAAGTGATTTTTGAGCACCAAGTGAATCCAATTTGCAGAGATTGAAGATAATTTTGTAGCAAAGATGAGTCAACCTAAGAGAAGCATAGCATCTTCTAGCAGTGAAGCAAAGGCTAAAAGTGGTGAAGACAAGGGCAAGCCTAATTATTCAAACGAGTTTTTGAAATTGCTACCTGGTTCCAGTCAAAACAAAAGAGCTCCTGATGATGTTTTCGAAGATGTTCTAGGGTTTTGTAGAGATGCTATCACACTAGATACCACAGGTTATACTATCTTCAACTTCTTTTATAAAAATAGAGATAGTCATGTCCCTGTATGTAATGGTTGGGCTTTGGGGTTAGGGAAATTAGTAGTGCCTGATGTATTCCTGGATGCAAATTTAATTGTTGCTCTAGCTAGGTGTTACGACCCTATTTCTAAGACTATTAGGAAAGAGGACCAATCAGCTTTGGTTAATCTTGATAGGGGTTCTTTCATGAAGGCTTTTAATGTCTATACATCCAATTCTACTGAAATCGACCTGAGCAAAGAAAAGGAGAGGTACAAGAAAAACATAGGGATAGTGAAGGACCAAATAACAAAGCATATCCCAAAATAGGATAAGTATATAGCTCCCCTCCCTGCTCACATGAATGCCCCTTACCAATTTAAATCCCTTCAGCATTACATGAAGCAAACTTGTTATGGGTTGTGTAGGGTTTTGGGAATTGATGGGGATGCAGAGTGTTTACCAGCTGATCTTTTGATGATTATCCTAGACATCTAGAATTCTTTGGTTAATACTGACTATGATTACATCTAGTATATCATTGATAGAATGCATGAGGGTTTGATTTTTGTCAAGGATAGTAAGAGCCCAATTAAGTTCATGCATTATTCTTTGCTAATGCACTTAATTTTGTTCCTCAATATTAATAGTTTTGATTCGAACATGCTGAAGCCAAGGTTCAATTTTGAAGGCTAGTATAATTCGGTGCAATTATGGGTGAGGAAGTGGAATTCTACTTCCAATGAGGGGAATTTTTGTATCTTTCAGAATTTCATTGTTTATCCTCTTATAAGGATGTTAGGTGTCAATACTACAAGGATATCCCCAAGGATCCTTAGGCTCCTATGACCAGTGCAGTTTGTGAACAAATGGGAGGGAGATCACAATTGGGGTGATTTTTACTTGGGGGAGAATGCTACAATTTTGAGAGTCTACGGTTGCCCCCAACCCCCTCATCTGTTACCAAAATTTGTGCCTCCAAGGGTTGCTTGTTTGTAATTTGTGTGGTAGTTGATGTGGACAGATAGAGAACTTCTAGCCCCTCACAGGAAGGGTACATTCACACCTAGGAAATTCAAGATAGGTGACTTCCTGGTAGGAAGGAGGGCATTTCCTCAAATTACTACATGGTTAAATCAGTTCAAAATGGCTACTGGTGCTTGTAGACATGTAGATCCTGAGGGCTTTATCAAAACTACCAGGATGCTATACATCCCAAACATTGGTGTGAACAAAGAACATGAAGGCTTGGACAAGGAAAATGTAGTTAGAAATATCATTGATGATGATGAGGTCAAAAGGAGATGGAATAGGTACTTTGATTTGATAGACTTGTCAAAACAAGTGATGGCAGCCCAGCTTCCTTTTGAGGGTTTCTTCCCTGACCTTCCCTATTTAGAAAGAATCGACAAGATGATAGAGATGCATGACACTCTATCAAATCAATTGGAGAAGTTGATTGACCAGAGTCAACCAAAGAAAATGAAAGACTATTCATCTTCTGATCAAGAGGAGTTTTCTGATGAGTCACAGGAAGGGAACAGCCCACCACAAATGGAAGATGTACAAAGTGTTAGGCCTATTGAAGACCAACTAGAAATAGGGGATACTCCAGAGCCACCCTTGAAGAAATAGAAGCTTGAGGTAGGAGAGCCTTCAAGGCAAGAAAAACAAAAGAGAACAATTGATAGAGCATCTGCTCTAGTGCCAAGTGATAGGGTTTACCATCACCGATTGAGAAAAGCAATAAGAGAAGGAAAGAAGGTGGCCACTAATGAAACAGATAAGGAACAATCCCTATAGTCAGAAAGGGATATTAGAGAGGTCTATCAGGAGGAATTTTTGAGTGATGACCAGTTTATTAAAACTGATGAATTCAAGAGTTTCCTTGTTTGGAATAAGCAACAAGAAGTGAGGAAACTTCTGCCTGAAGGTATGGAGCCAAGTGAAGAGACATTGAGAGCCTTAAATTCTTATGATCCTAGCCTTGATCCCATAACTACAGATGAAGCTAGACAACTGGTCAAGTCAAGTGGAATGCTATTGACTCCAGGATGGGATCTGACTTCTGCTTTCATCATAGATCAAATAAGAAAGCAACCGTAGGGCAGCCTGTCATATGAGGTTCACATTGGTGATATGATAAGAGGAAGTGGCTATGACCCTAAGTCTCAAGCTGTTGCAATGTGGTCCATGGCCCCTAGGACTCAAAAGCCATCCCTATTGAGTATAGAGGATAAAATGGAAGGGAATCAGATTATTTGGACTATGCAGAATACAACTGACCTTGAAGTTTCTAAGGTAGTGAATCATTGGGCTAACTTGAATGAGGAAAAAATAGTTCAATTATCTGAAAGGTACTCGAAGTTGTTTGAAAGTGCAAACCTAGTGGCCAAGGATAGAGATTTAAAATTGATGAAGATCAAGCAGCTAGAAGATGAATTGGCAAAGATAAAAGTTAAGCTTGAAGAAGCTTCGAAGGTAGTTGTTGTCCCCCCTGTGTAGATTGAGGTCCCAATTCAAATTGATGAAGAAGTACCTAAGGGACCTACTAAACATTTGGATAAGATAAGGATAGAAGCATCTTTGGACACCATGTCAAAGATTGTGCAATATAGGTGAGATAAGATAATAGAGAAAATGGATATAGTTTATCAATCAGTCAGCCAATTGCACCAGACCAACGGAAAGATAAATGAATCATTGGCTACTTTTGAGCCACTTCATAGTGTTTGGTCTGGAAGAAGTTTGTTGTTTGATAAACTTGATAGCCTACAGGAGCATAAGCCTAAGATCCCTGGAGTAGTTACAGAAGTTTTTGAGAAGATTGGCTTAATCAATGCTGTTTCAAAGTTTTTTAAAGGTAACTCCAACCAGGTGAGGGTTAAGTTGTTTATGTTTGATAAACATTATAGCAAGTATCTGCCTATGGTATGTGATGACAACAGAAACCTGATCAAGTTGGAGGAATGGAAACTGTCAATGGATCAGTTGGTGATTACACAAGATGCTTTCCTTAATAGTGACAATACTTTGGATTTTGAGAGGTGTAATAGCATCATTGACAGTCTTTTTAAAATTGAAAATGATTGCATATGCTTTGTGGCAGAAGCCAAAAATATAACTGACTCCATGTGGGATAAGCAAGTCAGCTTGTTACAAGAATTACAGACTTACAACTAGCCATCGGATGATGAAGTGGTGGCTTGGGAGAAGCTAACAATAAAGAAGAAAAAGAGGCCAGTTGTCCAACTTATCGAGGAAGAGGAAGAATAGAGTTGCAGATGGCACCTGATCCAAAAATTGAGGGAGAGCAAGTTTCAAAGAAAGGATGATGTAAGTTAGCCGGAATGGTGGTCATCATTCATGCAGCAAATTCAGCAACTGCTCTGAAATATCTTTAGACAAAGATGCCACCTGCGGAATTGTTGAGAAAATATTTTTGTAATGTGTTGTTACAATCTATTTGTTAGTTTGTAATCTTGTCTCTAGTGTAGGATCTTTTCTAGCCATCCCAAGCTTGTTGCATCCTTTTGAGGATTCCAAGATGGCTATGTTATATATAGTAAGTTTTTACTCTTTTGAGAGGAGGTTGAAAATATACTATAGAGGGAGGCTTGGCTCCATTGTTGAAATCTTAGAATATTTTGTCAGATTTTGAAATGTATTGATGCAGTGAAATTTTACTAGAATACAATAGAATTCCCTTGCATGATTTCAGTTGTCTTCTTGTTTGAATTCTGTGGCTTTTGTGTATTGAATCTGTAAGGTAGTTTTGATATACCATTTACAAGGTATCTGTGATTTTAATCTCTAGTTCCTTTCAAGGAAAGGGTAATGTCTTTAGATTAATTTCTGAGAGCTTAGGAGTTTGGCAAGAATTTGATGATCAAATGTGTTTAAGAGAGGATGAATTGTAAGGAATTTCATCTGGGATTTGTTTATGTTTCATTTAGAAAATTTCTGTAAATGTATGTTTCACTGTTTGACTCTATACCCTAGGATAAGGCACTGGTCTATCTTCGATTTGCAGGGATCTCATCATCAACAAAACTTAAATGATTATTTACTTTCGTGTATGTTTGAACGAATGAGAAGATAATGTTTGTATCAAGGATATAAACTAATGTTGTGATCCTTTCAAGAAGTAGATCTGACATGGGTTAACCTGCCCAAGTTCAAAGCTCAAAAAGGAGTTTATCCTTGTCACACTTTCCATTTTTCTGCAATGAGTGTTTACTCCGTTAATATCGTGGATTGGCTTTCTAAGCTCTGCATCAGTTGCAGCAAGAGGCATTAGTAAATCATTGCTACAACCTTTGATCGACTATAGGATTTCATTGTGAAGCAGTGAGTCTGAAGATAGGTACACCCGCCTGGATCTGTGGAGCCCGAAGTAGAAGAAGGACTTGGTCCTTATCAATTAGCCTTTTCCCTGTAAGAATTCAAAATTGGGAACTTGAGAGTCAAGTTTGATAAAAAAATTGGTGATTCTACATGAAAAACACCTAACAAATTGGCGACTCTGCTAGGGATCTTCTGAATAGCGTGCAATAGGTTAGTGAAAATCCTATCTATTGTGCATTTGTAGACCAGTATAGAATAATTTCATTCCCGCGTAAAAGTGGGTGGCGACTCTAAACTCTGTGCTACCAATTGATAATTGTTGTAAACTTTGCTAAAATTGTCATGCTGTACCATGAGTCGACCAAGATACACTAGGTCTTATTATAAGGATCACCCCGAAGATAATATGGGTGATGAGATCCATACACCAAGTAGGAAACAATGGTCTAGAAGAGGTCAGCATACTGCTAGTTCCCAAGGCCCTTCTCGAGAAAGATCTCATGTCCCACTTCCTCATGAATCTTCATCCTCTTCTGATGATCCCAAACATGTCAAGAGGGTTACACCAAGTGTGCACATGCAGAAAGAAGTAATCATAGAGGTCACAGAAGTAGGTTATTTCCCTACGAGAGAAACTCTAGAACAACCAGAAGAAACCTCTGCTACTGAGACCACCTCCTATGATTCTAAGAAGTTGAGAGAAGAGGTGATTACTTTAAGAAAAAAAGAGAGTGAACAACTGGCTGAGATTGCCAATAGGTTGAAAGCAAGGGAATAGCAAATCTATGATTTGCTCATAGAGAGGCAGGAACTTCTCAAAAGAACCAATAAAAATGAGACCCAAGTTATTGATTTAAACCAAGATGTTCAAAGTTTAAATAAGGACTTATTTGGTGACATGGAAGATTTGAGAAAGCAGGCTCAGGATAATAAACCTAAACAAGGTGAATTTGAGGGAACAGACCATGTCTTAAGGTAATTGAATCCCTTTGAAATCCAGAGAAACAAGGAGATTATAACTACTCCCAAAGAAATCCATGATAAGGGAAAACAAAAATTGGTGGGTATAAATATTAATGAGCCCAAGAAAATTGTGGTTCCTCCTAATGTACCTTCTCAAACAAATATAGACTTGGAGAAGGCTAGAAAAGCAAAGGAAGAATTGGCTATTCAACTAGAGAAACTTGAGTTGGAGGCTGTTGTTGATGAGATGAAGAGGAAGATTGCCTTCCTACATGCTAACATGAACACATCCGCTAGTACCTCTATCCCTATCACCATAGGAACAACTCCATTCAGTCAGCCTAATACTTCACTTCCAAATGCTCAAGCCTTTCACCCTGGACAAACTTTACCTGGACCAGTTCCTAATCAAGTTCCCATTATAGCTAGTGGTACAGTGGGAACTATACCCTGTCAAAATGTTGCAACTACCCCTCTGAATCAACCAAATATCCAAAGAAGACTAGTTCATTTGGATAGATATAGGCCTCTATTTTTTGATGGTATTCCTGATCAACCTAATGTTGTCCCTAATGAAATCAGAAAGAAGATCCCATTATTTACTGGGAATAATGTTATTACCTGTGAAGAGCATCTAAAGTTTTTCATAGATAAGGTAAATGATTATGAGATTGAACATGAAGATGTCATAATGAAGCTCTTTGTTCAATCATTGATTGAGGATGCCAGGGATTGGTATAGGGGGCTACCTGAGAACAATATTGCATCTTGGGAAGAATTTGTTAGATGTTTTAAAGAGCAATATGCAGAACGCGTGAACTCTAGCTACATGCTCAATGAGTTCAATAATATCAAGAAACATTATAATGAGAGCATGTCAGAGTTTAATAGCCGATTCCAAAAGGCTATGTATAAACTGTTCCAAGTATTGAGGCTAGATGATGCAGTCTGCATGACAACTTATTTCAATTCTATGGATGGTAAGATGTCTTACCTTTTGAGAGACAAGAATCCCCGTACCCTTAGAGATGCTTTTAAGTTGGCCATAAATATTGAGAGTAACCGAAAGGCATCTGGCCAAATGTACAAAAGGGATGAAGGTAGACTATGGAAAGAAACCAGGCCACCACCTACAAAGCCATCCAAAGAGGAGGATAGAATGGACAAAGGACCTAGTAATAACAAAGACTTCCCAGCAAGGTTTGATAAAGGTGGTAGAAATTTTCAAGATACAAGGCCACCTTATCAAAGGCAGGACAAAGCTCCCAATCTGAGAGATATGCCTTACAAAACAAACTGGAAAGATGGGAGGCCTGTTCCTGATAATAATGAACCCCAAAAGGGAAGGGATACACCAGATCCTTTGAAAAAGAATATAGCACATAATGTGGAAAGTACCCCTTGGTGTATGGCCTGTAATATGCCCCACTCACCATTCCAGTGTGCTGTTGCTCAGGCCTTGGGAGAAGAGGCTAGTGATTCATATGCAGGAGATTATGAAGGATCTGAAAAGCCTGCTATTAACATGTTTACTAGTAAACTAATGGAGGATCTTGAGTCCTAAGATGATGAATTTATTTGCCCTGATGTTGATCATAAGAGGAAGATTTTCTTTGCCTATGAACAACAAATATTTACTCAGTCTGATCAGGAAGAGTTTGATAATGATGACTATAAGACTCACATGGTAGAATATGGGTCAGATGAAAGACAATGGAGAAAGCCCAGTGAAGAAGAAATCAAGAGTTTAACTATGGCTGCTATTACTCAAGAAAAATCCTCATACAATTTGAGGAATAGAAAGGTGGATAATGAGCAGGGAGTTCCTAGATCAGTGTTTGTTAAAAGTAATCCTCAGGATAAGGACTCCCCAAAGCCCAATATTGTAAATAGTAAGGATGAAGGATTGGAAGCTGAAAAGAAAAGGCAACAAGAAGTTACTGCTGACAAGGTGAAAAAGAAATTTGGTAGGCCAAAGGGTCACCCTGATGTTTGTACTGACTCCCCTACCTTTGATATGAGACATGCCTTTTCCCAAATGAAATTTTTCATCCCTTTGCTTGAAATGTTGAAAATAGAAGAGCACAAAGCAGCAGCCCTGGCTCTCATAAGTGAGTAGAGAACTACTCCTATTTTACAAGAGATAGGGAAATCCCTGGACAAGCCAATTGCAATTAATGACATCTATGATGTATGTGTAGGGACTATTGTAACACAAGAACCATCTTCTATCAATCCTTTCTATGTTACTTTGCTTGTAAATATTTTTTTGCTAAAAAATTGTATGATTGATTAAGGCGCCGCTACAACTGTAATGCCTTATCAAGTGATGAAGGAGTTAGGGTTGCAAGTTGATACATCCAATTGAAGGTGTTATGCCATGGACAACAGGGTAGTACCTGTTGTAGGGAGCCTGATTGGAATTGAAGTGAAAATTGCTGCATTCCCAGAAGCCACATATAAAATGGATGTGGTTGTTGTTGATACAAAACCTCATTATGGCATGTTACTGTCAAGACAATGGGCTGCAGCAGTGGGTGGAAAGTTGCAACTAGATTTATCATATGCTACCATCCCAATAAATGGAACCGAGGTAAAGTTGTATAGGAAGCCCCGTTCTTCAGTCATGATTGAAGTGGTTGCTCTGGAGGATCTGAATTGTTTTGTAGATATTGACATGAGCAATTTTGTGATTGAAGAAATAGTACCTCAGTTAAAAAACATAGATCCAATTGTGGATGAGTTAATTTTGCAGCAAGATGGGCTCTGGAAAATGTTCTTTGATGGTGGATGCTCCAAGGAAGGATCAGGAGCTGGTGTGGTGTTCATTTCCCCATCAAGTATTACATTTAAATACTCTTTCTTGTTAGCTTTTGAGTGTACAAATAACACTACCGAGTATGAGGCTCTGATACTAGGATTAGATGTGGCCATAAAACATGGTATTAAATCTTTAAAAGTTCATGGTGATTCCCAGTTGATTATAGCTCAAGTGAGATCTTAGTATGCTTCTAAAGATGAAAGGTTGAAACTGTATAAACATGTTGTTTGGGATAGACTAGAGTTTTTTGATGCTTTCAATCTGCTTTGGGTAGAAAGATCCAATAATATCATGGCAGATTTTCTTGCAAATGTTTCCCTTAAGAGTGAAGACATAACCCTCACTGGTGTGTCCATGTTAGAGATCAAAACTAGGGCTGTTGTGCCTGATAATGTATACAATTGGAAATTTTTTGAGGATGACCTTGATATCCTTAGGTTCATTCAAGGCCTTGATCAATATGATGGTTAGCAAATAGATCTCAATGAGATACAACAGTGTGTTGAGGGAAAAGAATGCATCGTGGGAAATGAGATAGTGCAGTTACCCTCAAATCACATACCTAAAGGGTTAGTGGAACTGGAAGGGATGTTTAAAATAAATGATGGTTTTCTGTCTCAGAAGACTAACACTAAAATGGAGGACTTAGAGGAAATAAAGTTGGGTTCAAAAAACTCCCCACAAATGGTATACATTGGCAAGAAACTGAGCAAAGAGATCAGAGGAAACCTGATTAGACTTTTGAAAAAATACAAGCATGTATTTGCCTGGTCCTATGATGACCTCAAAGCTTATAGGGCTGACCTATTTCAGCATGAAATTCCTCTAAAAGAGGAAACTAGGCCTTTTAGACAGAAGCAGAGACCCATTAACCCTTTATTGGCTACCAAGATGCAAGTTGAGTTGACAAAACTGAGAGATGCTGGTATTATTGAACCAATTAGGCACTCAACTTGGGTTTTGAATCTTGTGCCAGTAAGGAAAAAGAACGGTGATATCAGGCTCTGTGTTGATTTCAGGAACCTGAATGTGCCTTCACTTAAGGATAACTATGGATTGCCCAATATGGAGGCTATGCTGCATAGGGTGACTGGATGTGAACTCTTGTCAATGATGGATGGTTTCTCCGGGTATAATCAAGTGCTGGTCAAAGAATTAGAACAATTTAAGACAGCCTTTACAACCCCATGGGGAACATATGTATATGTTTGCATTCCTTTTGGTCTGAAAAATGCTGGAGCAACATTTCAGAGAGCCATGGATGTTGTATTTGAGGAGTTGATAAATGTTTTAATGGTTGTTTATCAAGATGATCTCACTGCTTATTCCAAAAAAGCTATGGATCATTGTTCCCATTTGGAGAAGGTCATTCTTAAGGCCTTAGAATTTGGTGTGTCTTTGAATCCCAAAAAGTGTCAATTTTTTGTGACAGAAGGGAAGTTACTTGGACACATAGTGTCAAAAGGAGTTAGGATTGCTCCTAAAAGAGTAGAAGCAATTAAAAAGGTCCCTCCACCAAAAAACATAAAAGGTGTGCAGTCATTCTTGGGACAGATTAATTTTGTAAGAAGATTTATTGCTAACTTTGCAGAATTGGTCAAGCCCATAGTGAAGTTCCTAAAGAAGGAAGTGAAGTTTGAATGGAACCTTGAAGCTCAGCAAGCTTTTGTAAAAATCAAACAAGCAATTCAAGAGGCCCCAGTTTTGGTATCACCTGATTACTTGAAACCATTTTCTCTGTTTTCTTTTGCATCTTTTCATACTATTGCAGCTATCCTTTTGCAAAAGGATCAAGAAGGATATGAGCATCCTATAGCCTTTTTTAGCAAGTCATTACAATCTGCTGAATTAAATTATGAACTAATGGAAAAACAAGCCTATGCACTTGTGAAGGCAGTCAAAGCTTTCAGACCATATCTCGTCTACGCAAAGGTTAGTGCTTATGTGCCTCATGCTGCAGTAAAGGATATCTTAACACAGAGTGAAGTCATAGGAAAGAGGTGCAAATGGATAAATAGGATTCAAGAGTTTGACCTGGAAATTCATATTACCAAATTGGTGAGAGGATTGGGACTTGCTAAGTTAATGACTGAGGA
This sequence comes from Chamaecyparis obtusa, assembly GCA_027943335.1. NCBI lineage: Eukaryota > Viridiplantae > Streptophyta > Pinopsida > Cupressales > Cupressaceae > Chamaecyparis > Chamaecyparis obtusa. The sequence continues at coordinate 266,832 of BSBK01000136.1, read as the reverse complement.
AAATATGGACCTTGTTCAGGTAAATAATGTTGCTCCTAACATTGATATGATTACTAGTATTGAAATGCAACCCTAGTACAAGGATGTTATTTATTTTATTAAAAATGCTAAATGTCCTCCTGACTTGAATGATAATCAAAGGAGTCTGAGATTGCAACCTCAGAGATATGTGTTGATCTAGGGTGATTTGTACTAGAGGGATAATGATGGTATTTTACTCTTTTGTCTGGATAAGAACCAATCAGAGAAAATGTTGGAGGAAATGCACTCTAGAATGTGTGGTGGACATCATTCTGCTCGATCAATAGCTCATAAAATCTTAAGAGCAGGATACTATTGGCCTGTGTTGTTCAAAGACACTCATTCTTATGTGAGGAAATGTGAACCTTGTCAAAGGTTCTCTAAAAAATTGAAGTTCTCAGGTGCATTATTACTGAACCCTGTTGTTGCAGAAGCTCCTTTTGCAATGTGGGGTATGGATTTTATTGGAGAATTCTCTGAGAAGTCTAGTGGGGGACATAGTCACATTTTGGTGGCTACTGATTATCTTACCAAATGGATTGAAGCCATTCCAACAAAAGGGTCCACTAGTGCTATTGTGATTGAGTTTATGATGAACAACATAATCACCAAATTTGGTGTCCTTGTTAAATTGGTTGTTGACAATGCTATGAGCTTCAAGTCCCAGGAGATCACTAGGAGTTTGGGCTCATTTTTTCTGTCTAGGCTTTGTCCAAGTCCTAGAAGTTTAGGTGGTCTTCCTATTAGGAATGAAACATTGACTCAAGGAATGTTGTCATCTTGAGATCTCTATTTTACTATGAGTTAGAGGTCTAGAAGTTAGTGTTTGCTTGAGATATGAGCACATGAGTTCTTAAGGAGGCCTAGCAATGGTATTTTGTAATGAGTGAGCAAAGGCTGTTCAAGCAACTTTTAAAAAGTTGCTAAGCAACTTTTCCCTTTGTGTTGCCTAACTATGCTAAGAGGCTCAAAAGCCCTAACTTAACACTCACCCCAAGGAGAAGGATATAAAAGACCTGGCAAACCCTAATATGAGGTTTGGATGTTATATTGGTATGATTCTGTATGGAAGTAACAGCTTAAATGTGAAATCTGTGAATAGACATTGCTATTTTTAGCTTGTTTGAATGTGAACAGGAAGATACTATTGAATCTTTGCAGTGTAGGATGAACTAGTGTTTTTTTTTCTTATACATGTGTGTGGTATGAATCTTGTAGGTGTTATTAGACTATTTTGTTTCTTTATTGTTTGTAAATAGTTCTCTACCAGTTTGGAGAGACATGTACATATAGGTCTGTAACTTTCATTTCCACCATGGAATCACCATGGATCCTTGGAAACTGAAAGTACAGACCCTACCTTGGTTGTATATAAATACAAGGCCCTTGAAAGGAACTCTCCAAGATAGTGAAGAAAGTTCCAAGAAAAATCCATTTAGGGAAGTGAAGAAGAGTGTTAGGAGGTGAAGTGGTGTGAAGGAGGAGGTTTGGAGAGTTATGGAAGGGTGCTATTGAAGACCAGGATAGTGAGGAGTCCCCCAAACCCTTGAAACCCTCTAATTTGCCAAAAACACTATACGGCCAAATGGGCACCTAAGACCTCAAAAATCTTTGAGAGTGAGGCATTTACAATGGAATTCCTTTAGGATAGGAATTTTGAATCTATATAGAGGAAGAGTTATAGGTCCTACAAATCCGGAAGGAGGCCTAATTGGCACTTCCTTGTAGCCCTAAAATACAAAGCAACTCTTAAATCGAGTAAATAGCCAACTAAGCCAATGTATTGAATAGGTGCCAAATGCCTTGAAAACATCTTGGAACTTATAAAATTCATTGCTGCAGTGTGGGAAAGAGTTGGAAGCCAAAAAAACCCTAATAGAGTCTATGTAAGGAAGTGTCTAAGAGCTAAGCTTGATATGTTGATAGATGAGCTAGTTTGACTTGGTGGGTAGGTTAGGTAGGCCAGGGGATCCTTAGAGAAATAAGGAAGCCTGTAGACCATCAGGGGTGTTAGAAGAACACCTAGATCCTAGAGAGGATCAGGGGCATAGACTAAGCTAGTCTATCCTAGCCTCCCCACTAGATTGGTATCGGAGCCTCTTAAGGCTTGGGAAGTGGAAGGTGGATGTTTTAACCACCAAAAGAATCAATTGGATAATCTCAAAAGTAGAAAATGGTGACCAATGCTAAGCTTTCTAAAAAGGTGTAAGATCAAGAGGAAGCTAATAGTCTCCTGTAGGAAAGATTGATACAAATGGAGCAACTCTTAGATGATGTCCAAACAAAGGTAGATAAGGTGAAAGATGGGATGGAGGAGAAGGATGCCAAAGAAAAAGATAAGACCATTGATGATGATGTACCTACACCTGATCCTCCAACTCAAGATGAGCAATTTCTTAAAGCCCTGAAGGCTATCACAGGCAAGACACTTGAAGGTGTCCCATTACTAACTGGAAGGATGGATACAGAGCTTGTGATGCAATGGATTGAAGGGATGGAGAATCACTTTGAATGTGAAGAGATCTCAGAGGCACAAAAGGTCAAAGTGTCCAACTTTAGGTTGAGAGGACAAGCTTTAACCTAGTGGAACTACTTGCAAGATGAAAGGGAGAAAGAGGGAAAGAACCCAATCTCTAATTCGAAAGCAATGGCTAATAAAGTTAGGGAAGCATACCTACCAGCTGATTATGAAATCCAACAGCATAGGAGAAGATTGAATCTCAAATAGAAGGAGATGGATGTAGCCACCTACACTAAAGAGTTCCACAAGTTGAGCTTCAGAATAAAGATCAAAGAAGAAGAAAGTGTCAAAGTGGAAAGGTACCTAAGTGGTTTGAAATGGAGCATAGCAGAGGAGATGATTTTGTTTACTCCCACCACCATACTTGGATGTCATCATATGGCACAAAATATTAAAGACAAACAAAGAAGAAAGCAAGAACCTAACTCAAAGAACAGGGGAAGAGGTAGAGACTCTAGAGGGGGTCAAAGAGGACGTTCTATTAGAGGTGGTGAATCAAGAAGCCAAGGTGAGAGTAGACTCTTGGAACAAAGTTCAGAAATTAGTACAAGAGGATCTTATGGTAGAGGAAGAGGTTCTCAAGGACATAGAGGAAGACGAGTAGGAAGAAGCAGCTCCTACTTTGGCACCATGAAGTGCTATCAATGTGGACAGCTTGGACACCCTACCTATAGGTGTCCTGATAAACCATCAGCCTCAAATAATGAGAAGAGGGTAGCCTATACCCAAGAAGATAGCAGCAGCTCATGCACTAATGAGGTCAGCAAGTTAGAATCAGAAATAGGTGAGAATCTAATGTTCAGAAGGGTGCTTATAAGGCAACATAATCAAGGTGAACCCAAGCAAAGGAGGGCTCTTTTTAGAGTCAGATGCAAGATACAAGGAAAAGTATGCAATGTTATAGTAGATTCAGGGTCTAATGATAACATTATAGTAGACGAAGCAACAAAGAAGCTAAAACTTACAAAGGTTCCCCATGCAAACCCCTACAAGGTGACTTGGTTGAACTAGGAGCAAAGTGTGCTAGTTAATGAGTAGACGTGGGTAGAGCTTTCCATTGGAGGCTATAAAGACAAAAAACTTTGTGATGTCTTACCCATGGATGCATGCCATCTTCTATTGGGAAGACCATGGAAATTTGATAGGAAGGTGATCTATGATGGAGAAGAGAACTCCATTTCTTTCAAGAAAGATGGAAGAACATTCAAAATTCAGTCTATAACTGAGAATGAAGAAGGTACTTCTTCTAGAACACCTAGTGTGTTACTTAGCAGTGGTAAGGAGTTTCTACATGCACTATGGGATGAGGAGACCATAGGATGTGCCATCATGGTGAAGCCAAAGGAGGAAGACAAGAAGTTACAGGCAGAATTACCATTGGAAGTGCAGCAAATGTTGAAAGAATTCAAAGATATAGTGTGTGATGGAACCCCTGCAACACTATCTCCAAGAAGGACCATAAGTCATCAAATTGACTTTGTACTTGGTGCATCTCTACCTAACAAAGCAGCCTACAAGCTAAACTCGGACCATAATAAGGAAGTGGCAAGACAAGTGCAAGTGTTATTGGATCAAGGAATGATCAAGAAGAGTATTAGTCCATGTGCAGTCCTAGTGGTCTTAGCATCCAAGAAAGGAGGAAAATGGAGACTTTGCACAGACTCAAGGGCTATCAACAAGATCACTATCAAGTATAGGTTCCCAATTCCAAGAATAGAAGATTTGATGGATTGTTTAGGAGGTGCTATGTATTTCACTAAGCTAGATTTGAAGAGTGGTTATCACCAAATCATAATTAAGGAAGGTGATGAGTGGAAGACTGCTTTTAAGACCACAAATGGTTTGTATGAATGGCTTGTAATTCCATTTGGGCTTACCAATGCCCCAAGGACCTTCATGAGGTTGATGAATGAGGTCTTGAAGGACTTCACAGCCAGATTTGTAGTGGTGTATCTAGATGATATACTCATCTATAGCAAAACAAAAGCAGAACATCTTGAGCACTTAAGGTTGGTTATTATAAGCAAGGCTAATCTGTATCTATTTTGAAAGGCTCAAATCAATCAAACATTAAGTTCTAATCTAACATGAAATCAATCCAAAACAAGAACAACTAAGCTAAGCCACCTCAAATTGAGCTAAAACAGATGCGCCCATGCACTGTTTGATTTGCTCATTTAAAGGAATGTGGGTATGCTCTCAAAGCACCTGGAGCATCTTCCTTATGCATATTTGGAGGATTTAAGCTTCATGAAAACCTTATAAATGGCACAATATTGGGTAGAACACCTAAAATTGCCCCTAAGGCTTCAAGAAATTTAAGATTATGCAACTAAGAATGATTAAGTAGATTTTTAAGTTTAAAATAGATGTGATATGATGCATAAACAAGAAGTAAACTTAGTTAATCCATTAGTTCTATATTAAGATGAGCTAAAAGTGTTTGAAAATAAGCTAAATTAGGATGATTATGCTAAGTCTAGAGCTAAATGAGCATGATAACAATGCTTGAAATGAAAGGTGAATGCATGTTTTGCTCTTCAAAATGAGGAGTATTTATAGGCTTTTGGAAACGTTTGGGTTAGGAGGATAGGTTAGAGTTTGGGGTAAGGTTTAGAGTTTGAGTCAAGGGGATAAGGATGAAGACTTTTTAGAAGAGTCTAGGCTTTGGATGAGGATAAAGACTTTCTAGAAAAGTCTAGGCTTTGTAGGGATAATAGAATTTTTAGGAAATAAATAAAGTTTTATTTATTTCAAGATTTTGGTTTCAGGATATTTATTAAAATAAATTTAATAAACATGAGGATTAATATTTAATCTTAATTAAATATCTTGAGTTGGGATTAGGGTTAAGAAATGATCGGATTAGCCTCTAATTGAAATTAAAGAAGGATTAGAAGATTCTAGAAGAGGTTAGTGGTCTTTAGGAAATTGGCAAGGTTTTGGAAAAAATAAATTAATTATTTAATTTTTGGATTTTTGGTCAATTTATTAATTAAATAATTAATAAATAGGGGAAAGGTGATTAAATAAGATTTAAACATTTTTGGGAGGGATTTCTTAATTAAATATTTTTAATTAAGATAAAGGGATTTAATGACATAAAAATAAATTAATTAATTAATTAATAAATGATGATGTCATCGGGGTTTTTTTTTTTTTTTAAATACTTTATTTTCTAAAGGATTTTTAGGTGTCTACATTTTTCCCCTCTTTGATGCGATGCCGCAAGTGGTGTGGCGTCAAAGATAAGAAAATAAGATGCCCCAAGCTAGAATTTAGAGGAATGATGGGTTGTGCCCCCTCGAAAAAATAATGCAAGGAGTGAATGTTGTGGAATTTTCTCGAAAGGAAACAGAGAAGGAAGGACTTCGGAAGTAGGGGAGAGAAATAACCAAGACTTCCAAGAGAAAAGATGGGTGAATGCAAGATAAGATGGAATGCAAAATGCAGGATGCAACTATATGAGGAGGCAAGATGCAAGAGTAATCTATATGATGCAAGATGTAGGGGATTTTGGGAGCTCCAGGTGCAAATGTGGAGAGCATAACCTAGTTTAATATAGCAATGCTAGAGACCTGCCAAGGATACTAGGATCACGAGGCCTTGTCACCAATGTTGCATAGGACTAACGCTAAAAAGACATGCAAGGTTGCCCCAGCATCACACATAAAACTCGAAGGAGGCATGGTGGAAATGATGCTGAAGAAACCACAAACACATGACTGACGCATAGGCAGAAGAAAAAGATCAAAAGAATTTGCCCCAAATTATCCTCATTCGCAGTGCACCATGATATAAAGGATCGTGGTGACTTTGAGTAGAGAATAATGAGAAGCCGTAAAAGATTAACAAGATCCAAAGGACAAAATCCAAGACCAAAATGAGAAGTCCAAAAAGACATCATTTTCCAAGGAAAGAGATTGATGTGATGGATGAAGGGAAGATTGGTTTGAACGTGTGAAAGGATGCATCAACACGGACCTGGTGTGATTGGTGGAAGATTAGGTCTGACAAGAGGAAGGATACATCCTCAAGGACCCACTGATTGATGAGAGAATGAGTGTTGTTGTTCACTGGCAAATGATGAAGTCAAAGAATAATCATGGTGAGCAAGAATAGTCGACAATTGAGGTTGTTGAAGTACAAGGCTGGGTAGGACAAAGTGTTCTGATCAAATGCTACTACAGGACAGACAAGGACTATGTACAACAAAAAGGGATGATATGGACAATAGATGAAAAAATATATACAATGGATATGTATAGAAGCTCAGGATTGGGGATAGGAAGATTTCGCTATACAAGATATACAGGATAGGATGGCACTAGATAGGATATAAAGGAAGGATTGTGCTATACAGGATATATAGGAAGGATTGTGCTATACAGGATATATAGGAAGGATTGTGCTATACAGGATATACAGGAAGGATTGCGCTATATAGGATATATAGGAAGGATTGCGCTATATAGGATATACAGGAAGGATTGTGCTATACAGGATATACAGGATATGGGACAAGATATGGTACAAGATGTGGTACAAGATATGTGCAGGTGGGACTGCAGATTTGCTTGAGGATTATGAAAAAGGAGGAATGCGAGGGGATGGTGGACAGGGAGGGGGATGGTAGAAAAAGGACTGAGATGGTGGGATGGGGGGATGGGAGTTTGATAGATAATGACTCAGTCCACTATGTATGGCACCTGTTTGCCAGGTTTTCACCAACATACTTGTCCAAGGCGCTTGAATTGCCAAGTTTTCACCATTGGACGATTATTTTCTTTTCTTTTTTGCTTTTTTTTTTTTTTGTATTTTTCTACTTTTTCCAATTTTTATGGATTTTCTAAATATGTAGGATCTGGTTCAAGAATAGAACCTCTTCAGATGTATGATGTTGATTGGATCATTCAAGGGCTCACCTTCTAGTGTAGATAATTGATAAGCTCCAAAGCTGAAGCATGCTATGACAACATAGGGGCCCAGCCAAGCAGGCTCAAACTTGCCTTTCTTTTCTCTATTTTCTTGGAATTTTTTATTTTCTTTGAGGACCATGTCACGGACTTGGAACTATCTAGGATGAACCTTCTTGTTATAACTCCTTTTGAGTCAATTTTGGTATGCAACCAAGTGATCATATGCTTGCTATCTCTTTTCATCTAACAGGTCTAGCTGTGTGAGACGGGCCACATGATAGTCTTCATCAGTGGTGTAGTTCTTCATGGAGACTCGCAAGGATGGGAGCTCGACCTTGATCGATAGAATGGCTTTGGCACCATATACAAGGGAATATGGGGTGGTGCCTATGGGAGTGCAATAAGAAGTGCGGTAGGTCCAAAGGGCGGGATTGATTTGGAGGTGCCAGTCACGACCAGAATCATTGACAACCTTCTTGAGGATTTTTAAGATAGTTTTGTTGGTTGCCTCAGCTTGGCCATTTCCTTGAGGGAAATATGGACTAGAGAAGCGGTGATGGATGTGGAGTCTGGCATACAGATCATCCACATGCTAGTTTTCAAAAGGTGTGCCATGGTCTGTGAAGATGGTAGATGGTATGCCAAAGCGACAAATGATGTGGTAAAGGATGAACTTGGATATTTGGATGCTAGTAGTTAGGGTGAGCAGAATCGCTTCAACCCATTTGATGAAGTACTCTATGGAAATTATTATGTACTTGTGTCCATCCGAGGAGAGGGGAGTGATTAAGCTGACAAGGTCGAAGCCCCAACATGAAAATGGCCAAGGTGGCGCAATGGGCTGCAAGTCTTGTGCTAGTGCATGAATCAGATTTGCATGTTGCTAACATGGTAAACATTTTTTGACAAACTCAAAAGCATCATGTTCCATGGCTGGCCAATAATACCCAGCTCGAAGTGACTACTTAGCTAGAACCATACCACTCGTACAGGCACCGCAAATTCCAACGTGGACCTCTTGTAAAGCCAGGATGACCTCATTTGAATCTAAACACCTAGAGAGGATATTGTGATACCCTCAATGATAAAGGGTGTTGGCTACAAGAGTGTAGCAGGAAGCTCTGCGAATAAGGTTTTGGCATTGGTTATTGGTGAGATGGGGAGATATGATACCATTCTTTAGATATGCATGGATGTCATGGTACCACGGGGACTGAGGACCAACCAAGAAACACACCATTTCTGTATCGGCATTCTCATAAGCTGGTCTATGTAGCTGCTCGACTAGGAATTCATGCTGTGATGCATCACGTGGAATTTCTAACAAGGATCCAATGGTTACCATTGCATTGGTTGCTTTGTTCTAAAGTCTTGGTATCTGTGTAAACTGTAGATTCAGGAAATGCTCTTTTAGTCTATCCACCAGCTCTTTGTAAGGTAGCAACTTGTCATCCTTTGTCTAATATTCATCAAGGACTTGTTTGATAATTAGCTGTGAATCCCCAAACACTTGCAATTCTATGATATTCCACTAAATGGTTGTTTTGAGACATGAGATGAGTGCCTCATATTCTACAATGTTGTTAGTACATGGGAATCCCAACTTGAATGATTTTGGAATGTAGTCACCTTTAGGTTTGACAAATAAGATTCTTGCCCCTGATCCATGTGATGTGTAGGAGCCATCAAAGTATAGTTTCCACATGGGCTGTTCTTTGATCATACATAAGTGTTCATTAGGGAATTCCATGATTAGTGGATAAGCATCCACCAGTGGTGCCTCTGTCAGCTGATTGGCGATGACTTTCCCTTTGATTGCTTTCCGATCAATATACTAGATGTCAAACTCACTGAGTAACATGACCCATTTTTCCATACGGCCTGTGAGAGTTGTCCTTGATAGTAGATATTTGAGTGGGTCTACTTTTGAAATGAGCCTGATTGTGTGGCTGAGCATATAATGTCTAAGCTTTTGAGTGGCAAAGACCACTGCAAGGCATGCTTTTTCCATAGGTGAATAATTAAGCTCATAGCCGGCAAGAGTTCGACTGATGTAGTAGATGGCTCTCTCTTTGTTTTCATCATCATGTTGAGCTAGGAGTGCCCCCAGTGTTGTAGTGGTTGTCGAGATGTAGAGTATGAGAGGGCATCCTGGAACTAGTGGCACTAGGATTGGAGAGTTGGCTAGATACTCCTTGAGCTTATCAAAGCTTCTCTGACATATGGGATCCCATTTAAAGCTTGTGTCTTTGCATAAGAGATGTGTGAAAGGTTGGCACTTGTTTGCCAGCTAAGAAATGAACCAACGCACTGATTGAATCTTTCCCTGTAGGCTTCTGAGTTATTTGAGTGTTCTTGGTGGAGGCATTTATGTTATTGCTTTGACCTTTTTGGGGCCGATCTTTATGCCTCATCATCATACTATGAAACCTAGAAGCTTTCCCGATGTAACACCAAAGACACATTTCTTTGGATTGAGTTTTAAGCCATAATGATGTAAGCGATCAAACACACTCTCAAGAATGCTTAGGTGTTCACCTCATGTTTTAGATTTTGCAAGAATGTCATCCACATAGTCTTCTAGGATCTTGTGGATCATGTCATGGAAGATTGCTATCATCATTCTCTGATATGTGGCTCCTGCATTCTTTAGCCCAAATGGCATCATGTTGTAGTAGAAGGTCCCCCATGGAGTTGTGAATGCTATTTTATGTTGATCTACTTCTACTATACGAATCTGATTATAGCTTGAAAAGCCATCCATTAGTGACAACATTTCATGACCCACTGTAAGATCTACAATCATGTCTATATTTGGTAATGGGAAATCATCTTTAGGACATGCCTTGTTTAGGTCCCTAAAATCTGTGTATATTCTGATGTTACCTAAAGGCTTTGTGATAGGTACCATGTTGGAGATCCAATCTGAGTAATCTATAGCTCTGATAATCTTGGCTTGGAGGAGTTTTTCAAGCTCTACTTTAACTAATAAGGCTACTTTTGGATGCATTTTCCTCAGCTTCTACTTTACTGGCTTGACATTAGGATCCACTGCTAGATGATGGATGAAAAGTTTAGGATCAAGCCCAGGCATGTGTGCATATGACCAAGCAAAATTTATGATTGATTCTCTAAGGAGTGCAATCAAAGCCATTTCTTCACCCTCTGTCAGGTTGGCCACAATGTAGGTGATCCGCAGACATTCCTCTGTACCCAAGTTGACTGGCTTGGTTTCTTCTATGTTGATAGGTGATTGCTCAGGTCTGTAATCCTAGATAGGAGGAAGTCTTCATCTTCTAGCACTTGAATTACCAAGTTTTCACTAGAAGATACACTCTTTATTTTTACTATTTTGGAATCAAAATGTGCCCTAGAAGGGTTTTCACATAAGGACTCATGTTTTACTTTTTCTATTTCTCTTTTGCAGCTAAAGCTTGCCTCCTCCACAAAGTATCCTTCTGGGTCAAACCTATGGATGTGAGTTGATTCTGGATCTTGAACTAATTGTGGGCTTGAGTCCCCCCTGAACTCTAGGAGTGCTTCTATGCTCTGGAACTCATCGATGTGTGTGACGCTTGGTTGGTCCCAGTCTATGAGTTGAGGGTGGATGAGGGGAAGTTCTATGAGATTGATGGCAAGTTGTTGGAGGATAGAAGTCCCTAAGAGGGTATCATCATCAAAGATATCATCATAGGATCTTATTTCTTTCTCTTCAGGGATGTCTTCAATTTCTATGAGGTTGTCCTAGAGGAACACTAGTCATGTTGGTGCCCCCAGTTGCGGTATTGGGCTCTTGTATATGCAGGTGATGGGTTTTAAAGCCAAGACCCTGATGTTGTGGGTTTTTGGATGCTGTGATAAGGTCTTTGCTTCCGCCTTCTTGTGGTCCTAGACCACCACCTTGGTAATTCTAGTGCTTAGTAGTGTACTTGTGTGATTGTGGGTATTTATCCTTGAAGTAGCCAAGAAGTTGAGTGTCAGGTGGTGGGGGATCTTTGTACAACCACTTGTTGATGTCAAGATCCATCTCTTGACTATTTATGTTTCCATGGGATTCAAAATTCATAGGTCCCATTCTCTTTATTACATGGATATCTTCTGCAGGTTTTCTTTGGTGACTCGGGTGCCCTTGAGTATGTGGATCAAGTGGGAGGGCCCCTATGGCAAATGCATCATGTAGGTTGTATTCACCATAGCCCTGGTTATTGATCTTGATGGAAGAGAGGGTGGAAGCAAAGATGGTCTCTGGATCACAATGGGGTCGGGATGAACTGGCAATAGAAGTGCCAATGTTAGTTCCAGGACAGTGAGTGGAATGAGGGAATGATGCTTCCATCGCATGGCAGTATGCAAAGGGTTGGGGATCAGCATGGATGGTAACCTCAGTGCCTTGATGCAAAAATTTGATGCACCGATGGTAAGTAGATGGTACAACCTTGATGGAATGAATCCATGGTCAATCTAGGAGGATATTGAATGGTAGGTCAAGATCAACAACATGGCAAATAGTATCTTGTGTTGCTAGGCCTAGCTGAATAGGAAAAGTAATAGTACCTTTAAAGGTATGCTCCAAGTTGTCATAGGCTTTGATAGTGATTACTTCGTGTGCTATATTGGCCTTGGTGAACCCAATCTGCTGAATGAATTTCAAAGTACACAAGTTCAAGGCCGAGCCATTATCTATTAAGAGCTGTTTGATGGCAAAGTCTCTGACCATAATAGCGATGCGAAGAGGGAGAGTGTGGTCAGGCACAATGTCTAGCATGTTAGATGTTTTGAAGGATAAAGCACAGGCTACAGATAGATGTCCCACAAGGGTCTCGAACTGGGTGGTGTTAATGTCTATGGGGATATGTCCTTTGAGAGCTCGGTCAAGGATCTCCTGATGGAGGGGTGAAGTGTGAAGAAGGTCTAGGATGGAGATTTGGGCTGGTGTGTTCCCAAGATGTTCTATGAGGTTGTACTATGCATTGTGTGCATTATGTGCTGGTCTTGGATGGGCACCAGTGACAGTTATCCAGCCTCTGCGGGTGGTAACAACACATTGACTATCTACCCCTCTGACATAGATGACATTGAATGTGGGCTCAACTTGGGTTATACATCCAACAAGTTTATCATAATTGATATAGGTAGTAGTGTGATCTTCTTGCTTGCCTTTGCCATGATTCTAGGGATGATTGGGATTAGCTTGGTTCTTCCAAACATTGTGTTGTGGGAACACATTCTGATAGATTTGTAAGTTGGCATTTGGCGAGGCTTGAGAAGGTGTATCTACCTAGATCTCCTTTTGGTCGATGAGATCTTGGATATAGTTTTTAAGCCTCATACACTTCAGGGTAGTGTGTCCTTTGACATGATGATAATCATAGTATTCATGGTCCTTGTACCAATCAAGCTTAGGAGTGTTATTATCAACTGGCTGGATCAGGTGATCAAGTTGGCTTTAGCCATTTGGTGAAAGATAACATCCAGAGGTTCACCTAGCGATGTGAAGGTCTTCCTTGGATTGTTCTGAGCTTTGAGTTTTGTTTTTTTTGGGAGCAACATTAATAGCATTGACCTGATTGTTCGGATTACTTTGATAAGCTTGATGGGCTTGCTGCTGATAATTCTACTGATTATTCTGAGAATGATATTGTTGTGTGGGTTGCTGATGGACTTGAGGTGGTTGCTGATAGATGGGCACTTGTGGTTGTTGGTATGTAGGAGTTGGTGTAGGACTAGCCACAACAATTTGGACATGTTTGGTATCAGTGGCTCCATTGGTGACAACATTTTTGTTACGATTCCAATAATGGGATTTATCATTGCTAGGCTTATTTTGGGAATAATTTTTGAAGTGTCAGATTGTGCCTTCATCTAGGAGGGCCTTTTCAATACCTATCCCCTTGCTCTTGATATCTTGATAGGTTTGGATACAATTCATCGACATGAAATGGGATAACTTAGGATGCAAATTATCAATGAAGATTTTGGTCAAATGCTTCTCAAGTGGTTGGTATGATAATCTGGTGGTAAGGTTTTTCCATCGTTGCAAGTATTCTGCTACGCTTTCTCCTTCTTTATGCTTTGAGTTGCAAAGATCTAACAAGGTCAACTCATTCTCAACACTGTGGGCATAATGGGCAATGAACTTCTTAGAAAGTTTAGCAAAGGTTGTGATAGTCCCACATGGTATTTTGTAGAACAACTCAACAGTAGTTCCTCCTAAGCTTTTGGGAAATAGGCGTAAGAGATAGTTATCACTGTAATCCACTTCTTGGCATGCCATATAGAATTCTTTAATATGGTTGACTGGATCTCCTTTCCCTTGATACTTATCAAATTTAGGCATCTCAAAGAGCTTGGTGAAAGGTATAGTGACAATGGATCGGTCAAACGGGTAAGGACACACCTCTTCAAACTTGTAGGTTTTATTCTCAATGCTGGTTTGAAGCTCTTTAAGAGTGTTCTTCATGGCTTCCCACTCAGCATTGATTGGTGTTGGAGTGGGTACTCCCATTTGAGGTGGGTTTTATGGAGTGGGATATGGAGATGACCTAGCGGGATAGGTAGATTGGAGTGGATTTTGAAGTGATGTTTGCTGGGGATATTTCTGATGTGGCATTGTGGGATATTGCGATGGAGGATATGGGACTTCTTGCTGGTGTTGTGGGATGATGGGGACTTGTTGTCATGATTGGAAGTATGGTTGCTGTAGGGGTGGCTGGTGGAATGATTCATCATGCTGGTAGGAAGGCCATTGCTGAACTTGGCTTTGCGGTTGGTTGATATAGGTTGGGTGCATTCTCACATTGCTTAAGGGTGGAATTGTTGTTGGGAAGCTTGAAGCAAAGGGGGGCTATGCAAGATAACTAGTGGAATGAAAGGAACTGGGCTGCTGAGGTGAAGGAACTTGCTGAAATTTTCTAGGTGTTGGGAATGGATAGCTTGCAAAAGATGAAGTTGGTGGAGGTTGTGATGGTTGTTGTGGTGTTGCTTGTGAGAAGGTGGCTTGTTGGTTTACAAACATGGATGTAGGAGAGTGGGTTGGTATGCCAAAGGCTTTCATGTCTTCTTGAGTAAGGCTCCAATGAGAACTAGTGTGTAGTGGGAATTGTGTTGTAGTGGATGCCGAGAAGGTAGATGTGATGGGAGTTTGGGACATGAATGGTGGGTTGGAAAAACCCATGGAAGGCATTCCTGTGGTGAAGGCATTTTGCTAGTTTTGTGCCTGGGTAGATGCTTGCTGGGGGGGAATGAAGAGGATGCTTGTGTTCCCCATGAAAAAGGTGATGCTAATGTGGAAGCTTGCTGAGTATGAAAGGGAAGTGATTGCACTGCCCCTAGAGTAGATGATGTAGGGGTTTGTTGGGTGAAGGAGGGAAATGATTGTGTTGACCCTAGAAATGATGGTGTGGATGCTAAAGCTTGGGGATTGAAAGGAAAAGATGATTGTGTCCCTCCTGGCATGAAAGGTGTGGATGTGGAAGCTTGTGAAGTGAAGGGGAAGGATGATTGCATCCCTCCCGAAGTGAAAGGTGCTACTTGCCCTATGGAAGGTGGTGGAAATGCTTGTGTAAAGGTTTGTGTAAGAGGTGGGAGTTGATTTTGTGACAAGCGTTGGATTTGTGCAAGAACTTGGGCGGCCATGGTGGATGATGAAGTACCTATGATAGGGAATGGAGCAAATGGTGCTACAGCTTGTGTTACGGGACTTGTGAAGCTTCCTTGCAAAAGAAGGGGAATGGTGGAGGTTTCTTGAGATGTTTGCAAGGTTGAGTCAGGGAATGGTTGGATGAATGGAGAGTATACTTGTGCTTGGATTTGGATAGTACTTATGGGAATATGAGGATGAAGATATGGCAGAATGGGAGTATGCGCTTGGGCAAAGTTAGTGAACATGCTCTGTTGATTTTGGGCCATGAGTGCATTGACTACTAGTGGATTCTCTGGATGATTCACAAATGTTTCTATTGCTAGAGGAGCTAAGGGGATATTGGGATCATCCCATGCATTGCCAATTTGTATTTGGGGATCATAGGCTACCATCGCATTGGTAAAAGTGTTGGGATCAGACAAGCTGGTGATTGGATAAGGATTCATGTTCCTTCGCTTCCTATATCCAGATCTTGTCTTGACAAGCATGGAGATGTAGATCTTAGATGGATGCAAGATGTTTCCTAAAGATTCTAAAAAATGATGGATGCAAGCTTTAAGGAACTTCTAAGGATGATGGATTTCTAAAATGCAATGCAAGGATTGGTGGGATGATGGAAGATGGTGATAGATAGGTGAAATGCTTGGTGACGATGGAGGCTTGGTGGGATGCTCTGATTTGGGTCAAGATTGGGTGGAGGATTGGTGGGATGCTAAGTGTCAACAAATGAGCTATTGTTTTTCCTGATGGAGGATCAGTGATAGGATTTGGCCAACCTAGGATAGACTAATGATCTTCGGTCAACTAGATTCTCATTAATACAAGCCAATCTCTTGCTTGAGATGATGAGGCTATGCAAGGACAAGTTGGATTTCTTTTAGACAATGCTCTATCAAAAAGGGGATGATTTCTGATTTAGGATAGGGGATGGAAACAACTCAAAGATTTTGAATACTAAGTGTTTGTGGTTTTGGATCTCTGGATTTTGGTGCAAAAGATGGTGGGTTCTGTTTTGGATAAGGGATGCTGGATTTGGATCAAGGATTTGGGATTTTGATTGTGGATTACTGATGGAAGGATGGTGAAGGATGATGGAACAATGGTCTTTCTAAAAGGATGATGCAGATGCAATTGGGATGCATGATCTATGATGCTGCTAGGAAGATGATGATGAATGCAACTAAGAAGGACTCTAGGATGCAACTAAGGTTTGATGATGAAACTAGGATGAAACTAGGATGAAAGACTATCCAAGATAGGATTTTGAGATCTGAAGGTAGAATGGGACATGTGATGGATCCAGCTAATCTTCTCTTTCAAGATTGACGTAGTGATGGTTCACTTAGAATTGATAGGCAAACTATTTGACTCTTGCATTATAGCTAATATTATCAAGTCTTTCTTGATATTTTTCTTCTGCTTGGGTTGCTTGGATAGAGGATTGATGGTTCTTAACGTTTCTTTTTGCAACTTTCTTCTCTTGATAGTCTTTGGTTTTGGGAAGTTTAGCTTTTGGATGTTTGATCAGTTTGGGCATAACTTGGGGAAATAATGCTGATAAAAAAAGCTTTGGATATCTGATTCTAAGGGTTTCTCTGCGAATTGTTCTGAGTATCCCAAACTTGGTTTGTTGATCAGTTTGATGTTTCCCAATGGCAAAGGATAAATTCCAACAAAGATTTTTGGAAAAGCAATCTCCACAAGGGACAAAGCAACCTTGTGGGATACAAACAGGATGACTGAATCTAATAAAGCTTTGAAAGTGTATGTTCCAACAATGTTTTCATGAAGTTTTTGACTGTCAAGCTTTCCAAGAAGATCTACCTAAGGTGAGTATCAAAATCACTTTCCCACAGCTTGGTACCCCCTAGAAGGGAATACAAATGGTGAGTAATCTTGAGGCAACCCGGTAAACCCCTTGGTATCAGTCCTTTCACAAGGATTTTGATACTTTCGGATGTAGATAGGGTAGCCTCTATTTTATCAAGTTTTTAATAGTTCCATGGAGTCTCCATACCCGGTTATGCTAACTACCCGTGACTCACTTAAGAGCCTAGCCAACAACACTGGGGGAGGAATATTTACCATCCCCATTCACTGTATTTGGCACGAACGCCTGTGGATTAGGAGATATAACTGAGTACTTTTTGCCTTCACTTTATTTATATACCGACTAGGGGGGATATTGGTTTGAGGTCATTCTCCAAAGAGGAAGCACTTTTCTCCCCAGACAGGCCTCGCTAAAAGTAAAATAAATGAACTTGTCCAAGTTCAAATGTTCTACGTTGCTTACTTTAACAAGGATTTTGCAAGAATTGAAAAACTCCTAAATGCACATCAAGCAAGTTTGTTCCTTTTCCCAAATTGATTTAAGTGTGTGGAACTTTGAAATTGAAGACACAAGTGTTTAAGGTTTGATTTGTTTTTTCTCCAAAAAGTAAACGATTTGAGCATTTTGCAAGTTCTTTCTTTGATCATTCAAGATTGAGATTAGCGTGTTGTTTTAGGAACTTTGAAAAGAGCTTTGTTTTGATCCTTAAGTCATTCAAGATTTGATTTTGCACTTGCTTGATTTGAAACAAAAGAAGGAATAGAGATGTTTGTTTCTTTTAGTGCATTCAAGAGTGTGTTCAATTTTCAAAATCACAATGACTCTTTAGGACTTAAGTTCTTTCCCTTAGTTTCATTCAAGATTTGTTTTGACCTTTTCTTTTTATCAATCTGAGAACAAATTAAGACAAAAAAGATGAAAGTGACATTGTCCAGCTAATACGTGACGCTGGAAAATGCACAGGCGACAGCCAAATGTTTACAGGCGATAGAGAAATATGCATAGGCGATAGAGAAATATGCACAGGTGATAATGAAAGATTTATAGGTGATAGAGAGTTGGTTCCAGGCCGCGGAGAAAGATTTACAGGTGAAAATGAAATACTTAAAGTTGATAACGAAATATTCATAGGCGACAGAGAAAGGTTTGCAGGTGATAGAGAAAAAGTTATAGGCGATAATGAAATTTTTACAGGCGATATCAAAATATGCACAGGCGACAGAGAAATAGTTCCAGGTGACAAAGAAATGTTTTCAGGTGACAGAGATAGAGAATTGTGCATAGGCCAGACTATTGTACGCCGAGGCATGAACATTTATCTCATAGGCGTGATTATTTCTATTGTAGGCGCTGATACAGACTTTGTTGGCGTCATCATATTCTTTGAAGGCATAACTGAACTGTGTATACGTGACATTTCATTTGTTTCCTGCAAATACAAGAATACAAAGTATGATCTAATCAAGGGATTGTGGTTTTGGGTCCCACTGGCCATGCCAGAATGTGAGCAAGGCTAATCTGTATCTATTTTGAAAGGCTCAAATCAGTCAAATGTTAAGTTCTAATCTAACATGAAATCAATCCAAAACAAGAACAACTAAGCTAAGCCACCTCAGATTGAGCTAAAATAGATGCGCCCATGCACTATTTGATTTTCTCATTTAAAAGAATGTGGGTATGCTCTCTAAGCACCTGGAGCATCTTCCTTATGTAGATTTGGAGGATTTAAGCTTCATGAAAACTCTATAAATGGCACAATATTGGGTAGAACACCTAAAATTGCCCCTAAGGCTTCAAGAAACTCAAGATTATGCAACTAAGAATGATTAAGTAAATTTTTAAGCTTAAAATAGATGTGATATGATGCATAAAAAAGAAGTAAACTGAGCTAATCCATTAGTTCTATATTAAGATGCGCTAAAAGTGCTTGAAAATAAGCTAAATTAGGATGATTATGCTAAGTCTAGAGCTAAATGAGCATGATAACAATGCTTGAAATGAAAGGTGAATGCATGTTTTGCTCTTCGAAATGAGGAGTATTTATAGGCTTTTGGAAACGTTTGGGTTAGGAGGATAGGTTAGAGTTTGGGGTAAGGTTTAGAGTTTGAGTCAAGGGGATAAGGATGAAGACTTTCTAGAAGATCTAGGCTTTGGATGAGGATAAAGACTTTCTAGAAAAGTCTAGGCTTTGTAGGCATAATAGAATTTTTAGGAAATAAATAAAGTTTTATTTATTTCAAGATTTTGGTTTGAGGATATTTATTAAAATAAATTTAATAAACATGAGGATTAATATTTAATCTTAATTAAATATCTTGAGTTGGGATTAGGGTTAAGAAATGATGGGATTAGCCTCTAATCGAAATTAAAGAATGATTAGAAGATTCTGGAAGAGGTTAGTGGTCTTTAGGAATTTGGCAAGGTTTTGGAAAAAAATAAATTAATTATTTATTTTTTGGATTTTTGGTCAATTTATTAATTAAATAATTAATAAATAGGGAAAAGGTGTTTAAATAGGGTTTAAACATTTTTGGGAGGGATTTCTTAATTAAATATTTTTAATTAAGATAAAGGGATTTAATGACATAAAAATAAATTAATTAATTAAATAATTAATTAATTAATAAATGATGATGTCATCAGGGGTTTTTTTTATAAAAAAAAATACTTTATTTTCTAAAGGATTTTTAGGTGTCTATAGTTATGAAGAAGCTACATGAAGAGCAATTAGCCATCAACCTAGAAAAGTGTGAGTTCATGCAACAAGAGCTGGTTTACTTAGGATTTGTGGTGTCCAAGGGTACTCTGAAAATTGACCCAAGCAAGGTGGAGGCAATCTTGAATTGGCCTGCCCCTAAAATAGGGATTGAAGTTAGAAGTTTTCATGGCTTGGCACAATTTTATAGAAATTTTGTGGGGAACTTCAGTGGGATATGTGCACCAATGCTTGACACCATCAAAGGAGGACTGAAAACAAAGTTCAAATGGACTGAGGTAGCTAAGAAAGCATTTCAAACATTGAAGCAAGACGTAGCTACCAAAACAATTCTACTCTTACCTACTTTTGATAAGTTGTTCACCATTGAATGTGATGCAAGTGGTGTAGTAGTAGGGGGTGTATTGAGTCAAGAAGGAAGGCCTATGGAATTCTTTAGTGAAAAACTCAATGAGGCAAAGAAAAAGTATTTAGCTTATGACTTGGAGTTGTATGCATTGGTACAATCTCTCAAGAAGTGGAGGCATTACCTTTTGCCAAAAGAATTTGTTATCTTTACTAATAATTAGGCTTTAAGCTACATAAACACTTAGGATAAGCTTAGTAACAAGCACTTGAAGTGGATGGAGTATCTACAAACCTTTACCTTCACAATCAAGCACAAGAAAGGGCAACTCAACAAGGTAGTAGATGCCTTGAGTATGAAGTTATTGACTGTCCAAGAGGTACAATAGGAAAGCATTGGAATAGCAGGTTTTAAAGACTTATATGAAGAGGATGAAGACTTTTCACAAGCCTACAAGGTGTGCCTAGATTTTGAGAACCATTTTCATGGTGAGTTTGTAGATTACACCATTCAAAATGGGTTGTTGTTTAAAGGTAATTATCTTTGTGTACCTAGAGGATCCATGAGGGAAAATCTGATCCAAGAGAAGCATAATGGCAGCCTAAGTGGACATTTTGGCATAAAAAAAACATTGGAGTTAGTACAGAGATACTACTTTTGGCCTAAGCTAGCAAGCGATGTGAGGAGATATGTTAAGCAGTGTGGAGTATGCCAAAGAGATAAAGGAGGTTCAAGCAATGTAGGACTCTACCAACCTTTGCCAATTCCAAATAGGCCATGGGAGTGTGTAAGTAAGGACTTTGTGGTTGGACTCCCTAAAACCAAATCAAGTATGGATAGCATCTATATTGTACTGGATAGGTTTTCTAAAATGATTCATTTCATTCCTTGCAAAACTACTCATGATGCAACCTATGTAGCACATCTCTTCTTTAAGGAGATAGTTAGGATCCATGGACTCCCTCTGAGTATTGTGTCTGATAGAGATTAAAAGTTCATGGGTCATTTTTGGAAAACCTTATGGAAAAGGCTGGGAACTAATCTCTCTTTTAGTTTAGCATACCATCCTCAAACTGATTGTCAAACTGAGGTCATCAATAGGGTGTTTGGCAACTTGCTAAGGTGTTTGACAAAGGACTATCAGAAAACTTGGGATCTTGTGATATCTTAGGCTGAATATGCATATAATGACAGTGTCAACAGGACCAAGGGACCCCTTCAGACACACTTGAGCATTCAAATGTGTCAAAAGGGGTCATGAGGACTTCCTAGGGGTCCTAGTACGCCTTATCACCCGTTAGAACCCCTACAAAGTCCCCATGACCCTATTAACACATTGAAATGCTTAAGTGTGTCCTAAGGGGTCCTACAACCCCTTACGACACACTTCAGCATTCCAATGTCTCAATAGGGGTCATGGGGACTTCCTAGGGGTCCTAATCTGTGATAATGCATACTAGGACCACTAGGAATTCCTCATGACCCCTTTTGAAACTTTTGAATGCTCAAGTGTTTCTGAAGGGTTCGTAGGACCCTTTAGGACACACTTAAGCATTCCAATGTGTCAATAGGGGTCATGGGGACTTCCTAGGGGTCCTAATGCGTGATAAGGCATACTAGGACCCCTAGGAAGTCCCCATGACCCCTTTTGAAACATTTGAATACTCATGTGTGTCCAAAGGGGTTGTAGGATCCCTTAGGACACACTTGAGCATTCCAATGTGTCAATAGGGGCCATAGGGACTTCCTAGGGGTCCTAAAGCATGATAAGGAATACTAGGACCCCTAGGAAGTCCCCATGACCCCTTTTGACACATTGGAACCCTCAAGTGTGTCCTAAGGGGTTGTAGGACCCCTTGGACACACTTGAGGGTTTGAATGTGTCAAAAGGGGTCATGGGGATTTCCTAGGGGTCCTAACATGTGATATGGTGTACTAGGACCCCTAGGAAGTCCCCATGACCCCTTTTGACACATTTGAATGCTCAAGTTTGTTCGAAGGGGTCGTAGGACCCCTTCAGACACACTTGAGTGTTCAAATATGTCAAAAAGGGTCATGGGGAATTCCTAGGGGTCCTAACACATGATAAGGCATATTAGGACCTCAAGGAAGTCCCCATAACCCCTTTTGACATATTTGAACCCTCAAATGTGAAGGGGTCATACAACCCCTTAGGACTCACTTTAGGGTTCCAATATGTTGAAAGGGGACATGGGGACTTCTTATGGGTCCTAACACGTGATAAGGCATACTAGGAACCCTAGGAAGTCCCCATGACCCCTTTTGACACATTTGAATTCTCAAGTATGTCTGAAGGGGTCATACGACCCCTTAGGACACACTTAAGGATTCCAATGTGGAAAAAGGGGTAATGAGGACTTCCTAGGGGTCCTAACGTGTGATAAGGTGTACTAGGAACCCTAGGAAGTCCCCATGACCCCTTTTGACACATTTGAATACTCAAGTGTGTTCGAAGGGGTCCTACGACCCCTCGGGACACACTTGAGGGTTCCAATGTGTTGAAATGGGTGATGGGGACTTCCTAGGGGTCCTAATGTGTGATAAGGCATACTAGGACCCCTAAGAAGTCCCCATGACCCTTTTTGACACATTTGAACCCTCAAGTGTGTTCTAAGGGGTTGTAGGACCCCTTAGGACACACTTGAGGGTTCAAATATGTCAAAAGGGGTCATGGGGACTTCCTAGGTGTCCTAACTCGTGATAAGGCATACTAGGACCCCTAGGAAGTCCCCATGACCTCTTTTGACACATTTGAATGATCAAATGTGTTTGAAGGGGTCTTAGGATGCCTTAGGACACACTTGAGCATTCCAATGTGTTAATAGGGGTCATGGGGACTGGTTAGGGGTCCTAATGTGTGATAAGGCATACTAGGACCCCTAGGAAGTCCCCATCACCCCTTTTGAAACATTTAAATTATCAAGTTTGTTTGAAGGGGTCATAGGACCCCTTAAGACACACTTGAGCATTCCAATGTGTCAATAGGGGTCATGGGGACTTCCTAGGTGTCCTAACATGTGATAAGGCATACTAGGACCCCTAGGAAGTCCCCGTGACCCATTTTGACACATTTGAATTCTCAAATGTGTCTGAAGGGGTTGTAGGATCCCTTAGGACACACTTGAGCATTCCAATGTGTCAATAGGGGTCATGGGGACTTTGTAGGGGTTCTAATGGGTGATAAGGCCTACTAGGACCCCCAAGAAGTTCTCATGACCCCTTTTGACATATTTGAATGCTCAAGTGTGTCTGAAGGGGTCCCTTCAGACACACTTGAGGATTCCGATGTGTTGAAAGGAGTCATGGAGACTTCCTAGGGGTCCTAACAAGTGATAAGGCATACTAGGTCCCCTAGGAAGTCCCCATGACCACTTTTGACACATTTGAATGCTCAAGTGTTTACGAATGGGTCCTACAACCCCTTAGGACACACTTGAGGATTCAAATGTGTCAAAAGGGGTCATGTGGATGTTACAGGGGTTCTAACACATGATAACATATATTAGGACCCTTAGGGAGTCTCCATGACCCCTTTTGACAAATTTGAATGCTCAAGTGTATCAGAAGGTGTTGAAGGACCCCTTAGGACACACTTGAGGGTTCAAATGTGTCAAAAGGGGTCATGGAGACTTCCTAGGGGTCCTAACATGTGATAAGGCATACTAGGACCACTAGGAAGTCCTCATGACCACTTTTGACACATTTGAATTCTCAAGTGTGTCTGAAGGAGTCGTAGGACCCCTTAGGACATACTTGAGCATTGCAATGTGTCAATAGGGGTCATGGGGACTTCCTAGGGGTCCTAATGCATGATAAGGTGAACTAGGATCCCTAGGAAGTCCCCATGACCCCTTTTGAAACATTTAAATACTCGAGTCTATCCAAAGGGGTTGTTGGACCCTTTAGGACACACTTGAGCATTCCAATGTGTCAATAGGGGTCATGGGGACTTCCTAGGGGTCCTTACACGTGATAAGGCATACTAGGACCCATAGGAAGTCCCCTTTTGACACATTTGAACACTCAAGTGTGGCTGAAGCTATCCTATGACCCCTTAGGACACACTTGAGGGTTCAAATGTGTCAAATGGGGTCATGGGGAATTCCTAGGGGTCCTCGTATGTGTGATAAGGTGTACTAGGACCCATAGGAAGTCCCCATGACCCCTTTTGACACATTTGAATGCCCTAAGTATTTCATTTTTTTCCTTAACCCTGCGAAGTTTGTAAAAAGACATGTATGGAAATCTTCATAGTATTTACGAGGCACAAATTGGTAACAATTGGAGTAGTAGGAATCAGAAAATGTACACCCTT